>CACVKI010144375.1:0-103587 GCA_902732785.1 Trichogramma evanescens
GGTGCTTTTAGAGCGAGTTAGAAATTGAGTAATTTCGCTCAAAAACTCTGTTGCGCGAGGCGCTAGGAGTTTTGAGAAATTTCGCCCCATATATATGTGACGTGGCGACGACTTTCTTTTTTCTCACTCATTCGTCGCAATCATGTTACTGGATTGAGGTAAATTTTTCCATATAGAAACATTTTTTGTCTTTGTTGTCACATTGTTGACATTCTACAAACTCATACGATGGGTTTTTAAAATAATTGCATGTGTACGAGTACATTACAAAAATAACGTCGATTAGTCGTAAAGTATCAAGCGTGTATATTATAATTGTAATTTATTTTTATCAGTATTTCTTTTATAACGCTCTTTTCATGTACCTAGAGCTGAAGTCTAATGATGCTCTGTTACAGAATTTGTAATAACTTTATTGTGTACATTAAAAATGAAGAGATTTTATTCTAATAAAAAGGAATCATGATTAATATGTATTTTATACCGAAGTAGATGAATTTATACCGATATTAATATTAGACTAGAAATGATGCTTTTTGAAGATAAAAAAATTAATAAAATTATATGTTAATTTAGGTACTTATTTTAATGTTCCCGTGAAAATAAGAGAAATTGTTGTTTTTGTGTAATTATTTGAATCTACAAAAATATTTTAATATTCATAAAAGAGTGAGAAATTAAAAGGAGTAAACATTAATTGTATATTGTATATAAGAATGTCATGGAAGCATACCTGGAAATTAAAACTGTTTTTAATATCTAGTTCTAGGCGTGGTTTTTCCTAATAAAAAATCAAATTTAAGTTGTAATTGTACTCTCAACATATGAAATATAATTTATTTATAAAACAACTATAATCAAAAAATGCACAGTACAAACTATTTTTTTGCTCTCCAATTTTCATTGATTAAATCGACAAAGTTTATTTTATATACTTTTATGTGCATTCAATATATTGCACTTTTATTTATGATTCTAATTTTTTATTTTTACTGCAAATTTTAGTGACAATAAATAATAAGATTTATAGTAAATAATAAAAAATTGATGAATGAATAACGAAGTGAATAGATTTTAACGATGTCATTTTCATAAACTCGATGACTTTTACTGGTATCATAATTCTTTTACCTCTTAAAAACGTACGTTCAGAACTGTGTACGATGTAACTAATTAAAAATTGTGAATTTTACATGAGTTGGTATTATTTTTATCAACTTATTATTCCACAAATTTGAGCAAAGCAAATGAATGAACGAAATTTATTTCACAATTTCTGCTTTACGCAAGCCGAGATGTGTGCCAAAAAAAAATTCAAAAAAAAAAGTATATTTACATTTTACGGAACCTGTTGATTCACGCTTCTTTGCATAATTTCATCGCTCGATGTGATGGATTCTACTTTCTTACCGATCTTCCGAAAATTCTTGATCATTGCATATCTCTGTGACATTGGAAGGAAAAAGAAGCAGAAAAAAACTTCTATCAACCGCTGGACGGAATGACATCGATCAATCAAACATCGGCGTGCGCGTAAATGCGCGAATAATTGCAGTAACAACGCGCCGAGTTCTGCGGCCAAGAGAGCGACAATCAAAGCTCGGCCCGAGGATAAGCGTAAAGTATATAGCTTGGCTTGCTACACGCGCTAGATACGTACGCGAGAGCGTGAAGTAACGACGACATCGTAAAGAGAGTGAGCGCGTCAGAAAGAATCTTAAAATTACGCAAGTTTTTGGACGGATTAGCGGAGGCGCGCATAAGTATATTAGTTATTCAAAACCATTGGAATTTATTAAAAAAAAAGTCAAAGCAAAAATCCAATAAAAGTATTAAAGTGAAGCTTGGATATGATCTAAAAAAAGAGGAATTTTTCTCTCGATATTTGAAGATTTTCGCCAAACTCGGCTAGAGGATTATACGTCAAAGCTCTAAGTATACACATATAACAAAGTAGCAGGTTCTCGAGTCGCGAACAGCCTCGGTAAGTCTTTGCGCTGCGTCGCGGCCTTTGCGGCATCAAAGGACATCGTGTGCATGTGTATGTGCGCGGGACTGCGTATGTGCGTTTACGTCGAGCGCGTCCACGAGCACACGAGAGAACTTTCATTTTTCAAAGCGGACGTTATAAGTTATAATTAATCGTCGACATTGGTATACAGATATCGCGTATATGTAAGTGCGCGCGTGCGTTCGAGTGCGCACATATATGCCAACAACACGGTAATCGTTTTCCATCTCTCGCGCGCGGCGCGATCGGTACATATGGAAGGCAGGTAGGTGTATCCTCGGGATCCCTTCTCCATGAGTTGCTGACACTCATTTATATAGGCGCACTTGGACTGAATTTCGAAACTCGCGCGATCGGTGCGCATTTATGCAGGTGATCGGTAATCGCGAGTCTTATATATATATACAGCCTATGGAGATGTATAATTCGCGTGTCTATTTAGCCGCGCAGCGACGATGATACGCGGACGCGAAACGGCTGTTCAATTTGGCCGCGCTGCGCGTCAAAATTTATAATATAATAATGTAATTCGTTCCAAGCTTTTATGTGCGTGCGAGCGAGCGAGCGGCGGCATTGACATGGGAGTTGCGATCGGCTCGCGAGCTGCGCTGCAGCTATAACGAACGATCATTTACACTGTACCGGGGGAAAGAGAGAACTTTCTTTTTCCGCGCGCGCACTCGCGCGTGGATTCGCCTTCGCGTACATGTATCATCGAGCATGTGCACCAGCCGATATCTGTGCTGTATACGCAGTTGAGTATCGGCTGCGCCTCACGCGCGCGAATGATGATGATGATGATGATGATGATAATGATGTTGCCCTCGAGCCAAGAACTGGCCAGCTCGTACATTTATTTGTATTTATAGAATTGCTTTTCACTTTCGTGTATAATATGCGTTAACGTTTTGCGGCGCTGATATAGCTCGAGCGTGTACTCGCAATTTGTGAAAAAATCGTCACAAAGCCTACGCCGTGGAGCCGAATTTTACGTTACCGATTTATTGACCGATTTTTGATCGATTCGGTAGATCAGCGGCACTGTATGGAATCGATCGAGACATTTTTTCTTTTTTTTTTAGCAGCTTTATTCGGGCGATTGAATGAGCTGTTCACGCTAAAGTAATGTTTTGATAAATCGCACGAAAGGCGTGCGCGATTGCGATCGGATGCACAGTTACCGATCGCACGCCTATATCTAGATGTATAATATACAACGAACACGTTTTATTCGCGACTACGCGTACGACTCGTGCATTCTGATGCGTGCTGCTGCATTCGTCGCGTCGCTGCTGTCTCTCTATCGGTGCACCGCGTCGCACAGAAATTGTATCATACTTTAGCTAATGCGTATACAGAGGCGTCGATGGTGGACATGGTTCGAGTACTCGAGCGCGTTGCACGTACATATACGATCGCTGTGTGTGTGCGCGTATATACCGAGTGTGAATTTGGTATTTCGCGCTTCACCGACGTCCGGTGAAATTTTTTTGGAAAGCTGATTCTCTTGATTTATCATTGGCTGCTGCTGCTGCTGCTGTATACTGGTGCTGTGTACTGCTTCTGCTCTGCCGCCGCTGCCTCGTGTGCTTTTACATTTTTCGAAATGATGATGATTTTAGCTTATGAATTTTATTCATTAAACGGGATGAATCCTAAAAGCACACATTATTACGCGTTATATAAGCACACGCATGACATTAACCGATTTTTTTCCTCGATTTTAGAAAATCATTATCTAGATTGAGCAAGATAAAATTGACTTTTTCGGTATTTCGATATAGCAACATACGATGACCACAAGGCGCGATGGCACAGGCGAAATCTATGGAGAAAAAAAAACAGTTACTCCCATCACCGTTGTACATTATTGCCTCTAATAATTAATTCATTTCGTTTTTTTTTTACATATTACGGCGAATACATGCACGTTGAAGTAAGTATGGCCTTGAAAGTACGGCATCTTTTGACATAGGTTTTTTCTCCATATCGTATTCGCGGCAATAAAAAGAAGAAAAAAACTGTATCCACGAGGAAAGGCGTTAGTCGCGGGGCGATAGTTACGGTATAACTCATAAATGCACACGAAAGGATTTGCGTATTTTGAAATGTCTTTCTCTCTCTCCCCCTCGCACGCGCGCGCGCGCGCGAGCAGATAGTTAGAGTCGCTCGCAATAATTGCGTGACATCGACGATCTGCAGTCAGGCTGGCAGGCAGGCGTCGTCGTCGTTGATTTTCCGTGCAGTTTTACTTTGCAGTCACGTTGTTTTTCGCCCGAGCGCGCGTATGTGTATACATTTATATACGCACACACGATTTATGCCACGCGCGTCTTCGGTCGCGCGATTAAAACGGAGCCGTCGACGAGCACATTATTGCTCGTGCCTTTTGATATTAGATATCTTTGTCGCAAAAGTCGTTTTTGCCTCCTCTCTCTCTCTTCGAGTTATTTCAACGTTTCGAACGTAAAAACGACAACAATGAGGTATGTTTTTTTCTTTCTGTTGCCGATAAGAGCTCTCTGCTTCTTCATCTGCGTCTGTGCCGATAGCACAAGTTTTCTTTATGATTTAAATGTCAAGTCACGCGGTACTATGGAATTTCCGAGGAAGACGCAAAAGCCACACTGCAGACACACACAAAAACGCGCTCGAGCTCACGTCTCATTTGAAAATCAAATATTGTACTTACCGATCGCAAGAACATGATTATTTTTATTCAATCGTTGTCGCGCGCGCGCGCGCTCGAAACCTTTTCGGATATGCAACTGTGTGTAAATGAGAATCGTCGGGCCTATTGTCGGCGAGAGAGTCAATGAGAAAATTTTCGCAGTACCACGTTGAAGCTCGAGTTTTTTCTCATGCTGCTGCCGCTGCTGCTGCTATTTCCAGTGCGCGTACTATGTATGGTCGGGATTTTCATAGTTTTACATTTGAACTTGGCACTGCAGCACGCGAGAATAACAACGCAGGCAGCTATTATTGTCATTGTGCCGCGCACGAAAGCGCGTGGAAAATGCTCGCGACGCGAACTCGGTACGCGACACACAAAAAAAAAAAAATAAATAATACCGATTTCGATCGATGTTTATCGATCGCTTGTACCGATCCAGACGGCTGATTTCAGCGGACAATTACCTCTTTCATACGGAAATGAAGCAAAGTTCGTGCGACTCAATATAGCTTTAACCGATAAACGATAACGCTGATCCACATTCGTGCGTTCTCTATACGCGATATTAAAATTTTCGAGAGAGCGCGAGTTCGCGTCGTAAAAAAAAGTCAATATTCGACAAAGCACTACAATAGATTTTTGGAGCAAAAAAGAGCCGAAGAGATCTTGACTCCTTTTTTCTTTTTTGCATCGACGCCGCGAGAGAACAAGTCGATCGTTATAGGTAATGTATAAGCGCGACGAAACATATACGCATCGCAGATATGACGTGCTTTGCAAAGTTTCATCTCCTTACGTGTATCCGCGACATTCTTCGAATTTTATTGTTTATCTTCTCACGCCTGGTATTCTGCGCGTGTATACCTATACAGATACACAGAGGCTCTCGGGGAACGTGTATAGGTGCGACTGTACGTACCTGTGTGTGCATATAAAGGTATATATACACATTTTACAGTATGCGCGACACACACACACACACTACGAGAGCCAAGAGAAATTGCCTTCTGCTAAAAAGTGGGGATGAAATTGCGTATACATTGCGCGGGGCAACACACGGCATATGTCGCATCGGCCGCCACCGCCACCGCTGCTGCTGCTGCTGCTGCAAATATAACATATAGCGAGCTGCCACAAGAAGGCACAGACTCGAGAGTGTATAGTATAGCCGCCGACAGATAAAGTCAGTCGCGGCCCCGCAACTGCCGCAGAGTGATCAAGCGCGTGTCGTCGTATAGTCGGAGTAGTTTTTTATTCGCGCGTGGACCGTCGACCGAGTCAGACGTCGCGTGTATATCTTTTTTTGCACCGTACACATAGTATATATAGACGTTGTTGTTTGTTGTTGTGAGCTCCCGAGGGACTTTTACACGTCAAGAGGATCGTAGCCTTTTTTTATACAACTTTGTATCAGCTCCTAGTCGTCGAGTGAGAACTTGGTAAAGTTGCATCGCATCGTCTTCCAGCCTTTTTGCCAAAAAAAGAATAACAACGAGATAGCAGCCGTCTGCAGCCTGTCGAGTTGAAGAACAACAAGGACCGAAGAAAGTGAAATCTCGGAGGATTCCTTGAAGATTTTTTGGAGTCGCGCTATCCAGCTTTAATACACGCACGCATTTACGCGCACGTCTACGTCCACGTTCACGCACGCAGAAGGAATTACAAAACGGGCCAGTCGCGGTGGGTCCCTTTCTTCATTGGCCGAAATATATTACGAGAAAAAAAAGGAGAGTGCCTCACCTAGTGACCGTGATTTTCACTCCGACGTTTTCACTTCCAACCTCAATACGTATGCATGCCGTTCCGGCTTCTCTCGCTCTCTTTCTCTCCTTCTTTCTTCCTCGTTGCTCTTTGATATACTTCGAGCGCGAGCCAAAAGCCATACCGCTTATTCGACTTGATTGATTCTCGATTGCTTGACCAAAGCTTCTCGTTGCTCTTTTCTCGCACGCGCTCTGTCTTTCTTTTTTTTTTGACGAAAAAAGAAATTTATATACGTGCACTTACGTAAAGCCTGCTCTTTTTTGCTCTTTCGCTCCCTGTACCTATTTAAATGCCGTGTGCCGTCGTCTCTCGAGTGTGATTAAGTGATGTAATCGAACTCTTCGCTCCCAGCACGAGATATATCATTAGCGCATTTGTCAATTCCAAGTTACTCCTACAAATTATTACTATTTTAAAGGCACGACTCGTGTAATTTTTATTAATCAACATGTGGCCCGAGAATGTTGGTATCAAGGCCTTGGAGGTCTACTTTCCAGCTCAGTTCGTTGACCAGAGCGAGCTGGAGAAATTCGATGGAGTGTCTGCCGGTAAATATACCGTTGGCTTAGGTCAAAGTAGAATGGGATTTTGCAATGACCGAGAGGACATCAATTCGCTGTGTCTCACCGTGGTTCACCGGCTGTTCGACAGGTACGATGTCAAGCCCCAGGACATTGGCAGGCTCGAGGTCGGTACCGAGACCATACTCGACAAGAGCAAATCCGTCAAATCCTGCCTAATGCAGCTCTTCGAGCCCTCCGGTAATACCGACGTGGAGGGCATAGACACCACCAATGCCTGTTACGGTGGCACTGCTGCCCTTTTCAATGCCATCTCCTGGGTTGAGAGCAGTGCCTGGGATGGTCGTCTGGCCCTTGTTGTGTGCGCTGACAATGCTGTCTATGCCCCAGGCAGTGCCAGGCCTACCGGTGGTGCTGGAGCTATTGCTATGCTCGTTGGACCCCATGCTCCCTTGGTCCTTGATCAAGGTTTACGTGCCTCTTGCATGCGACATGTGTATGATTTCTACAAACCAGATTTGCGTTCAGAATATCCTACTGTAGATGGGAGATTATCTATTCAGTGTTACCTTAGTGCTTTAGATACCTGTTATCAAAGGTATTGTGACAAAGTTAAAGCCAAAAAAGCAAATCACCAAACAAGTGTCAATGACTTTGATGCTGTATTGTTCCATTCACCATATTGTAAGCTTGTACAAAAATCATTTGCTCGATTAGCTCTAGTGGACTTTATTAACTCGTCTAAAAGTAAATCTATTGAAAACCATGTTGATTTGCAAAAGTTCAGTAATATAGCCTTGGAAGATACTTATTTTGATAGAGATGTGGAAAAAGCTTTCATGGCACTAAGCAAAGAAGATTTTGAGAAAAAAACCAAGCCGAGCTTGTTCATTGCTAACCAGGTTGGCAATATGTACACACCATCCGTATATTCTGGTCTTATCTCTTTGTTGATTGACAAACCAATTGAGGAATTGGCTGGAAATAAAATAGGAGTATTCTCGTATGGATCTGGTCTCGCATCAAGCATGTATTCAATAACAGTAACAAGTGACTTGAGTCAAGATTCACAGTTAAGGAAACTAGTGACAAATCTTTCTTACGTTAAAACTCAACTGGAAGCCAGACAACAAGTTCATCCTGAAGAATATACAAAAGTTTTAAGTTTAAGGGAAAAAAATTGTCACACTGTTCCATACGAGCCTCAAGGAAGCATTGATAACATGTTTCCAGGAACTTATTACCTTGTCAAAGTTGATGAGATGTACAGAAGAACTTATGAAAGAGTACCAAAATTGAAATAGTTTTATGCTTTACCTAAGCGGAAGTACATTATATTATACATAGGTGAAATTTTGGTGAAATTTTGTTTTAAATATTATGCAAAATTTCATTTTATGATTTTATCAAAATAGTTTGGAGTTTACGAAACTATTGATTGATAATTCATTGCAACAATGATAATAGGCAATAATGTATGTTAAAATTCAAAGATTCTTATTATTTAAAAAATAATTGGATGTAAACAGAATACTGAATCAATTTGCAATCATTTCTGTGAACTTTATAGTCAACTCAGTTGTTTAGTTTGTAATACTATTTTATTGAATCATTTTTAAACATATTTGTTTTGATTGTACTAGAAAGAAGCAATCAATTTTTTTATTATTTGTCAATTGTACACATTAATGGTCTGCAATATAGTAGGTAAAATAATGTACTTATAGATTTAAAAATCAAATAAAAATGAAACATGTGCCTTTGAGTGAAAAATTACAGACTCACTAAAAAATATTTAAGAAAGATGGTAAAGGTTGTGTGAGTATCACATATGTAAATAATTTGTAAAGCAAGTATTCTTCAATGATGTGCTTATGAAAATTTTACATTTTAATAATTAAAATAGCTGTTGTTATACTATTTTTTCTTAATCTCAACCCTTTTATATTTATGTACATTTAGATACTCTACCATGTTATGATAGTTTAACACATTTATATTACTTGTTTATTCATTTATAGAGAGACAATTATAAATAATGTTATGAACTTTTGTTCTTTTTTTGATTTTTATAAATTGTATACCATTGGCTTGGAATGATTTGTTTTGCTTTTTGATCTATTTGACTTCAGAACTAGTTAATTTGAAAAACAATTAATAATATCTGGGATGTAATATCTTTTTTACTTATATAACAGTTTGTTTTCTTTTTAACAGTATTCTTTTATTTGAGTCAACTCAAAAGTTATTTACACCTTTGTTTGAAATATGTTTATGAAATGTAGAATGATTTATGTATTAAAAGTTTTATTGGAAGAATAATATCTACAAACATTATGCTTAAAAAGAATGGTGGAGGTCATTTAAATTATTGTTTTAGTTAAGACAATCGAAATTATTCAATAAATATTATTTCATGTTATTTGGTTTTTTTGTCCATTTTAATTATTTTTTTCATTAAAACCACATTACCTATCAAGTCATCATCCTCTTATAAATGTTTAAAGTTGAAATGATTTTGGAAAATGCAGCTATCAATTTTTGAGTAGAGTTTATTAATGAACATTCATTTTTGTAATAAATTTTAACTTACAATATGAAATTCAATTGAATACGCTAAAAAATACACTTTTATTAGTAATAATTAACAATTTGGTATAAAATACTTTCATAGATATCAATATGTAAAATCATTCATAATCAGTCAACATTTTCAAGTAATTTTTAGTTATTCGACAACTTTTTTAAACAATGTAGCATTAAACTTCGAACGTACACTGTGAATTGTATAAGAAAAAGTTTCATTTTTTACACTACATACTATAAATATTTTTTAAGTAAATATATTTTACTAAGTAAATATCTGTAAAAGTGCCAACCATTTACAGAATATTTTGAAAACTGTAAAACTATACGATAGATACATACATAACAGTTTTCATATGAAAGACAATAACTCAATTAAGAAACATTAAATGGGTCACTAAAATGTTATCTTTTGTTACATAAATTTTTAACATTTTTTAAAGTTCATAGTCCTGCAGTATCTAGTTTGTCAAAATCTACACTAACTTAGTAACAGTTAACTTAATTAATTGTAAAAAATGTTTGTACTATGTAAATTTTTGTTAAAGTCTTGAAATTAATTTTTTAGAAAATGTTAATTTTACTTGTTAAGAAGAAATTATGATTCAAATTCTTCAAATTCTTTATAATACTTTAAAAGAACAGGATGAACACGATGAAAGATTTCGTTCGTGGTTGGAATCTTCCAAATTGATGACTTGATTTTCATTACGATAATTTGATGGAAGTGTTTGCCCACTGCCTAATTTTACTATAACTTCATCTTCTGCATTGATTTGATGATTTTCTTGACGGCGCTAAAAAACATAGTTGTGTGTAAAAAAGATTGAATTTGTGCCATCAATCTGATATACAATTATACTTGTACCTTAAGTTCAGAAGCTAAAGAGAAAAAAATTGAATCAATATTTGTATTTTCCTTGGCTGAAGTCTCAACAATATGAAATACTTCAGGCAGATATTCACGAACCATATCTGCTTCAGATTTCTTGACTTCTCTAGCGTCTTCCAAATCACATTTATTACCTGTTCAAAATAAAAATACCCCAGAGTTTACCATGGCATTTAATATTTTAAATATAAACAAACCTAATACTCACCAACTAAAATAAGAAGAACATGTGATGTAGTATACTTTCGAATTTCATCAACCCATTTTTGCAAACTTAAGAATGAGGGCCGCTTTGTGATATCGTAAACTGCAATAAATGAAACAAACCAATTTTAGAAAATTGAAGTACAATAAAGAGCTTTATTATACAATGAATATCTGAATGTCAATGAATCATTCAATCCTTACCAAGAATAACTCCATTAGCTGATCTATAATAGCTCTGTGTAATAGTGCGAAACCTCTCCTGTCCAGCTGTATCCCATATTTGTAACTGTAAGAAATATAATTGAAAATTTCTTTCTTTCAGTAATACATTGTACCTGCACTCAATTCTTATCAGCATGAGTTATATTTAAAATAAATTAGTTAACATAGATATGCGGGCTTTTAGGCAACTCACCTTGACTCGTTTTCCATCGATGAGAACCGTTTTCATGGAGAAATCGACACCGATGGTATTGCCATGCCTCTGAACGAAATTACCCGAGTGAAACTTCTGGACGATGCAGGTCTTACCAGCTCCGCAGTCGCCGACGAGGACAATTTTGAAGAGATAATCGAAGCCCTCCTCACTGCTTATCAAATTGTCAGGATCCCTCGTTGACATTTTTCGTGCTGGACTCGTTCAAGGACAACAGTTTCAGCAGTTTCGAGCAGACATAGTCACGGTGGTCCTCGTCGTGGTTGTTGAAATCCATCGAGCACTCAGAGATCGGATGCAGACATGATGAATATTACGACGATGTTGTTGTCTGCTATGTCACGACAGTTTACGGCCTGGCAGTTATATACCGAATCCGAGAATAGCCACCGCTCGAGTTATAGAAATTTAGAAATTCGTTTTTGCATTTATCATAAATACGCGATATACTCTTACGGTCTAGCTGTTTTGCGTCGCTCGCTACACATCGTGTGCACTTTACGACTCGGTACGCGGCACATATATATCGCGCTCTCGAGCCTATATGCGAAATAAGTTTTTTTTCTTCCTGAAAGACAGCAACCTGCAACGGCAATACACGCAATATTACCTACATACCTGATGAAGTTGAAAGCTGCGCGAGAATGTATCTATCCGCCTGCACTGACGATGCATGAATGCATCTCGTCCGAGTGCGATTCGCGAGCAACACCTCATCCACGAACGTCGAGCTGGTTGCCGGTTTCGCAGGTAAGCACTTTTAAATGCCATACTTGGTATGCAAATGTACTACGAGCAAACGTAGTCTAGTTTACGGTTGTATGATTCTACTTTTTTTTTTGCGCCCACTTGTGACGAATACGTGACTCATCGAGGTGGGGATATAAAGAACGATAATCATCGATGTATTTATTCTCTGTTCCTTCTATTATGATCAAAATCATGTACAGGATTTTTCCATACTTTTCAAGAAAATCGTAAGCCGTCGCCGATTTTCCAAGCAAGAACGTTTAAACTCTCACGAGCTAGAAGCATAAAACTGTAACAATTATTTTTCATAAATTCTTGATGACTTGCTAAGCTTAACATGAAATAAGAATTAAAAAAACTTCTAAATTTTGCAGGGAGTGTATTTGGAAAATGAGAGATCAAACGGCAAACTATTGTTTTCAAAGAGACAGTCCATATGTCAAAGCGATTGTTTGTAATCATAGTTGCCAGATCAGCCGCTAAGGGGGCGCCGCCCCTCAGTAAGTCAGAAAAATCAAAGAGGAATGCAAAGGAGGAGATAGGTATGCTTAGGCTTACTCTCATCTCTCATTGAGATTGCATTTATTGTTGTATTGGAGGTTATACAAGATCATTGCTATTATAGTTGTGTTCAGTGGTTTTTATGAAGTGAATTATTCTGACTGCGTTATCAATATGTCTTTCGCTGCGTTAGAAAATTTTGCCGTTGACAATTTTGCTGCAGACAAGTTTGTCAAAGACCTCAGCTCAAAGTGCATTGGTGCTGATGAACTCAGGCTGCAGAGAGCAAAAATCCAAGAATTGGCAGACAACACATCTGCATCATTAAAGCAAAATGTTTATCAAAATTATATTCAATTCATTGAAACTGCCAAAGAAATATCTCATTTGGAGAGTGAGATGTATCAATTGTCCCAGTTATTGAGTGAACAGCGATCGCTTTTGAGTACCTTAGATATTAGGAGAAGCTCCAATGTACTTTTGCAAAATGAAACACCAACAGAATCAGAAAATGTTTCAGACCAACAAAAAGAAGATGAAGTTAAGAAAAAATTAACAAAGCTCTTAGAAAATGTAGAAGGTGCTTTAACTCTTGTAGAAACTCCAGGTCGATTGTGTTTGCATGAAGGCACTCTTCAAGAGTTAGATCCAATAGATGGTAAGCCAATGAAAAAAATTCGTGCTTACTTGTTTAATGACATTTTGATGACTGCTTCTGAATTGCCATATGAAACCAAAAAGGGTCAACCTAGATACAGAATGCAAGTAGTTTATGAAATTCAAAGTTTGGCTGTTGTGAATGTTAAAGATCGTGGAAGTGTAAATTTAGCTTTTAAATTGTTAGCTTTTCCTGATACAAGAGTATTTCAATGTTCTTCTGCCACTAGCAAAAAGGAATGGCTTGAAAGTTGTGAGCAAGCTAAGAGATTAAAGCTTTGTCAAGGAAATCCACCTAATGATAATAATAAAGAACCTTCTCCAAAATTAGAAAGAGCATTTTCAATGTCAATGTCAACTGCAGAGGAAGAGAATCATGTAGTTTCATACGCTCCTCTTCCAGATTGGATTTTAGAAATATCAGAAAGTTTGGATTCTTTTATAGCTCAACGCCACTTTGAGGAAGCCTATGACTTGCTGCAAAAAGCTACATCATTTTTGCAAACTGTTGAGGCAAGTCCACAAATATTAAAAGAAATGCAAGGGAAATGCAAAGAAAGATCAAACTATTTGATCTCAATTCTCACAAAGGAACTTGAATCAACAATGGAAATTAAGTCATTACAAGGTGGTGGTTTAAGAAGTGCCAAAAGGGCTGTTAAGCTATTAATAAAACTGGATCGTAGTGCAAAAGCATGTCAGTTATTTTTGAAATTGTGTAGTGCAACCTTAAAAACAAGACTAAGAAAAATTAAAAGAGAAGGAGCAATTGTTCATTACGTCAAACAACTCAGCGCTATTGCATTTAAAAATATAGCTGAAATGTCTCAAGAGTTTTTCAATGTCTTTTCAGGTCTGCCACACTGTAATTCAGCTTTTGCAGTTTGGTGCAGTCATGAATTAAAAACTCTTACTTGTCATATAATTAAACAGATCTTCATACCACAAGTTTCATTAAGTACCATTGTGGATTGTATCATTACTCTCAGAGAAGATTCCGAACAATTGACTCAGATTGGTTTAGATTATAGATATCAGCTTGATGCTCAGATAAGAGCACCATTAAGTAAAATCTTAAGGGAGACAAAAGAAAAGTATGTAGAGGCGATTAAATTAAGAGCATCGGAGGAAAATTGGAATCCTAGTAACTTTCAAACACCTCAAAATGCTGACAAAGTACTCATGGAATTGGATGATATAGGAATACCACTGCCAGAAAATCTTATAAAAAATAAATATATAATCCCTTTAACAAATAATACATTAACTTTTGCTAAAATGTACATAGGATTACTTGAAGATTGTCTCAACTTAGCTACTCCAGAAATGATTGTTTTAATGGAAAATTTGTTGATATCTATTTTACAAGTGCAGTTGGAACATTTTCAAGCATCAATGAGAAACCCCAAATTTAAACAAAAAAGAAGTTTAATACAAGACAATGCTAAGTATATAAAAGAAGTTATTATAGCTCGAAGTATTGAGTTGCACAAAAGTGTTACTGGACATCAATTCAGGAATTTGTTAATTTTACAAAAACAATTTAGTATGGATTCACCAGGTTCACCCAGAGAACCTCAAGCTGCTCCAAGAATATCAGTACAGAAATACTCAACTACAGAGTATATTTAAACAAGACTGTTGTAAAAAAACTGAAATTAATCATAATATTGTAAATAAAAATTATTATATGCATGTAAATAAATTGTTAAAAAAATATATAATCGATGGAGTATAACAGATTATTATTGTATATGAGATTGAGTTAATTTATAAGTGTACCCTGATCAAACCTTTACATTTGAAAAATATTCACAAATGTTAAGATATTTGTTTAAGAATTTTATAAAACATAACATATCTCTAAAGTTGAAATTAAAGAAATTTAATTGCTTTTTATAAAATTAATCTGCAGAATAAAGTTTTTTATCAAACCAAAAATTTGTTATCAAAATATTCCTAATTCTATTTTATACGCTTCAGTCAAAGTTTTGTCTTATAACTCATACAAAGAAAAGTGATTCTCAATATAACTGCAAACTGCTATAAATCAAGGGCCTTATTATAAGTTATTTGAATATATACTGAAATAGCTGAATCCAATTCCATTAAAATTGATATCTGGTCTGAATGTACTTGAATAATTGAAAAATAGTGGAAATATGTTGAATAAATGAATTGTGTTTTAAATTGAGTTCTTTACATTTAGTTCAGAATTTTTATTCTCAGTTACACTTTCATTTTTAAAATATGTCTGGTCAGTTTAGTGAACTTGATTATTTCATTAATACACAATTTTATACACATGAATCATATTTCATGATATTTCTATATAATTTATAATAATATTATGCTTTTTACAAAAAATATATGCATGCTGGTATTGATATTTACCTAATATTTAATAACAATATTTCAAAATATCATTCCAGTAACATTTTTTTTCTTTTTTTTTTGTTAAAAAAAGATACTGCTAGAATTTGTCTATAAAATATATTCGAAACAATATCATTTTTTAATCTCGTCTTGCAAGATTATTTATTTTTATAATTGAAAATTATTAAATGGAATTGTATTGCAAAACAAAATTATTCATCAATCACTATAGATGATCTTATGTATGAATTTTACAATCGCACCAATTATTGAAAATATATCAAATATATCAATTAAATATATCAAATAAATTGAGATTCGATTTCTCATGCTATGTGTAATACACAATATTATATATAAATATAAAAATACAAGTTATTTTTTAAACTTTATGCAATATACAACCCAAATTGATTAATAATTAATCAAACTTAAGTAAAAATAGTTTGAAGCTTATTTGTTTTTACACTATTGACTCTGAGTTTTATTGACAGAGAAATTATGAAATTTTACGATATTTTTTGTTGTTGTATAACTTCTTTTTACGAATATATGATCGGCAAGATTTACATTTTACTAAATTGATTACATATTAGTTACCTATACTATTGTAGATAAGTTTCATCAACATTGATCATTTGTACAATAACAATTAATGCAATTTTACATATCGAACACTTTGAATGTGTGCAGAAACATATATAGTATCCACGTTGTTAAAGCGTATAACATTGATTCTCCGAATCAAAAGATTGAAATACTTTAATTAGATATTTTTGTTGTTATTAAAACAATTATTGATCAACAAACTTAATTATCGTTTCAAAATTATAAAAAAAACTTAGATTGTATAATCTTGTTGGTTTTAATTAATTCGTACATATGTCATATCTAGTTATCTAAATTACTTACATTAATAATATCCGAAAACTTTTGCTATATTTATTTGATCGCGTCACAATATTTTCATCAATTAAATACGAACATAAAATAAACTTATAAGTAGTTGCTTATCTGTCAAAACTTAAAGACTGATCGTAACGGATGATACATTGTAATGTTTTTCACTGTAAAAAAGATGATGCAATTTTCGAGAACTATGGTATTCGATAACAAGTCAGAGAACACATATTTCATTTTGTTTTTATAGAAAATATGCCTGGGCGATGTAAGATTAACAGAATAGTCATTTTCACAATATATTATATATTTACATACATCGCTAGCGTTAATTCAAGTAAATGTACTATAGATCTTGTATACAGGTCAATGTTCGACAGATGCGACTCCTAAAGTTGCTAAAATGAAAAAATATCAATAGACAAAAAAATACATGTAAATCAAAATTACAACAATATTTTAACTAACATACATTTAATTGTTACCGATTTTTTCCGCGTGTCAATCGATATAGTTACGACATACCGGTAACTTTTGTTTATTATTAATCGTCATACTTACCCTGATGCAATGCAATTCGTAGCGAACGCACTAAAATAATATGTTCACGAACATTTTTTCGCTTAAAGATAAAATGCATCGATTGCGTCTCGGACACTTTTGGTATCTCCTTAAACAGCAGAGAGCGATACTGCTCACATGATTTTTCATATACATCGGTGTTATCAATTCCGAAAGCTCACGCAGAGTAGAAGGTCACAATTAAAATTCGAAACAATACATCAATAGAAAATTTCTACAGGTTGGAACTCTAACTTTTTTCGTGTACATTCATTTTTCTTTTTCATTAAATACACGTACTACATGCAGAATAATATACAATAAACAGTAAATATGATAGTGCATACTGTATACCAGACTGCAATTGAATATTGCAGGTCAATATACGTATCTTTGTTTCTCTATAGATTCGGTATTTGCTGCTGATAGAATTATCGCGAAACTCCGAGTTTTACAAGGAGTATACATCATTTTTTTGCCAATTCTCTGCTCATACGATGCTCATGAGGAAGTTTCACTTCTAAAATCGTTATAGCATACGACGAATCTACCGCACCGTCAGTATCTGCTTCTCATAGAGATTACTTTCCAACTGCCAACCTTTTTCTCCGTGTACGGTACGGCGATGAAAAACGAGTAAACCAAGTCTAGCGCTCGAGGCAATACATGTATCTGCAATCCATTGATTCTCGGAGTCGACTCACAGATCGGCGCGCACGGCGAGTATCGTCGTGCAGACGGCCGGACCCTCGATCACCACGGCCCGGCGCAGCTCGATCGGGGGCACGCGAATCGAGCCGGGCGACGACGGATTCAGCTGCTCCTCGTCGCTCGAGCTGACCCCGCGCAGCAGGCGATGATGCAGCCGCCTGCTGCTGCTGTTGCCGGCCATCTCCACGCTGTTGCCGATGCTGTTGCTGCTGCTGCTGTTGCTGCTACTGCTGTTGTTGTTGCTGCTGCTGTTGTTATTTCTCTTGCCGTTGCGCGACGCTGCCGCCGCCGCCGCTGCTTTAGCTGCCTTGGCCGACACCTTGGCCGATGCTCCGGGCTCGACCAAGCCGTCCGAGCCGGCCTCGACGACCTGAGTCGTTGGATTGCGACCGTCCGGACCCCCGTTCACCAAACACTTGAGCGGAACGAATTCCGAGCTTTTTCGCTCTGCGCTGCTTCTCCTTCTGCCTCTGCGATATGGAAAAAAAGATAACGATTAGGTTTGAAAAAAAAGAACTGACATTGAACTCAAAGTGAAAGGATTATAATTAATTTTGCGTATGGCAAGTCAATAAATCTTGTAGAGAGTACAAGTGTACAAGTTCGTTTTCTATGTGTAAAGCTATTAGCAATGCCCGTATTTATAATATATCAGTGCATAATTATCGAGTTATACACTTGTATTTCAATGCCACGATGTTCTACATTCGAAGAAAATTAATCTTAGAAAACTCGTTGTCTCAACTAGTTTCTTTATCAGATGCTTTAACGGAGGGGGGACAATAAATAATGTGCTCATAATAATGTATTACAGCTGCTCTCGCCTGGAAGGCAGCGTCGGACACGACCACAGCTTGAAATCGGCGCCGAATCGCTCGCCCTCCTCGACCGTCTGCGGCAGGTGAATGTTGAGCGTCTCGGGCAGGAATATCGAGGTGATGGAGCCGGCGACGCTGAGCGTGCCCATGATGATGAGCGGCAGAACCTTGGAGTAGACCGCCAGACTGACGATGTAGGGAAAGGCGAGCAGTCCGATGCCGGCGACGAACGAGGCGATGCCCATGGCCTGCGAGCGCAGCACAGTGGGCAGCAGCTCGCCCACGAACACGTAGAACACGGCGAACGAGGCGGCTATGCCGAACTTGCCGACCATCGCCAAAGTCACCGTCACCCACACGTAATCTGTGGACACCGACGTAAATTCACAATGTGGTTTCGCTTTTTTTTGTCATCGGAACAAAAAGCGATATAATTGGTTAAATGATGCTTACTCTCACCTTCCGGTACCAGCATGCAGGACAAACAGGCGACCCCACCGAGGAGCATGGTCGAGCACAAAACCCATCTTCGGCCGATTCTGTCCATGGCATACCAAGTCACGACGTACGATGGTATCTCGACGAGGCCACCTTGACAATAAATATATATATTTTTTTAAATCAATTTAATGCGAGTTTACGATCGGAGAAGTATAGCTAATAAATTATTTGTTATTCTAAGGATAGCAACAATTGTGATTTAATGAGGAGAAAGAATTTAGATTGTCGCTACAAGTGTTGCTGCTATTATCATATAGAAAGGATAATTATCCATTCAATGTAGATTTCATTATACAAATTGAGTAATTAATTTTCTTCTAGCGATATCGCTTCATAAAGATCACTGTATAATTTTTCAGTAGCTTGGATTGTGACTTTTAACAAATGAAAAAAAAATTAGCTACCACAACAAGGTGTCATTATAAGAAAAATCTCCTATCGATAGGGATATACAGCTCGATTTGCCTACCGATGAAAAATGCCAGATAATCTGAGACTCCAAGATTGCTCACATTGTAGGAAAGCCCATTGTAAACGACGGCATTGGCGATCCAGTCGAAGGCGAGGATGAAAAACTTTTTACGTATGTTGGGATTCTTGAGGATGTCCATCGGCGTGGCCGAGGTCGGTTGCACCCTGCTGTACGATTCGAGATCATCGGTATTGCCGCCGTTGCACGCCGTTCTCTGTCTCTGCTGTAGCTCCATCTCGATTCGTTGAAGGGAGGTAGCGTTACATTTATCAATCATTTTTCGTGCTCCATTTTTTTTATCATACAATGAATATTTGGATACAATGTAATGCAATAAATACCTCCAACGTCCGAAGAAAGTTGGGCGGCACCGTCTTGCCGTTCACCCGAGCCATTGTCTGAACGATCTCTTCTGCCTCATCTATTCTATTTTTGCTAAGTAGCCATCTCGGCGATTCTGGAATTATCCAATAATAACTAAAGAGTAAGACGAACGGAACGGATATCGCAAGTGAAAGCGAGTACCAGTGCCTTAAAAGGTAACTCTGGAAAAATTGAAACATGCGATCGGTCAGTCGAACTCGAGAAATCACGAGGTAATTATAAAAATCGATAGCTCGATCGATTCGGAGACTTACTAAAAGCGCCAGCAGCGTCATGGCCGTGGCGAAAAAAATGCATATCACCATACCGGCGAACGTTCTGTACTTTGGACCCATCAGCTCGAGGGCTACACAAAAAAAAAGAATAATAGTTGATTGATTTTTTTGAACCTTATCATGCGAATACTCACCAAGAATAAAGGGTATCTGATAAATGGCAGGAAAGAAGAGGCCGTTGATGGTCCTCAGCGCAGTGTAGACGACGTAATTCGGGCTGAAGCTCGTCGCGATGGAGAATATGACCTCGAAGAAGATGATGGCGAGGGAGGCCGTTCTACGGCCCCACTTGTCCGCGATCCAGCCGAAGACGACGTTGCCGAACAGGCTGCCGACGAAGAAGAACGTCGTCGACGTGGACGGCCACCAGCCCTTGTCGCATACGAGATCTAGCTATGTATAATACAAAATGCAATTACAATGTCAGCGATGAATCGAGGAGCTTTTACGGGTTTTTGTGCCGTTTTGTATCGTACTATATTTATTTTGGGGTGCATTTTAAACTTGTATTCGCGAGAGGATTGAAATAGGCTTTGCAAAATCGATGAAAAAAAAAGAAAACAAAAAAGGAGAAAAAAGATAGGATAAATTGGTCTCGTTGGACTATATGGTAGAATTAAATTGGAACGATGTGTAATGAATGATAGCTCAAAAGCGAATTAAGTATAGGAGCGCGCGGGCGCGCGCTGCCAAGAAAATCAAATAATCGTCAGAAAAATCGAATAATGTCAATTTGCCTATTTCGCGCTTGCCGCACGGATGAATCGCGTCGCGGGAAAAGGACGTTAATCCGACACACCTGCTGACGCGCGCCGGAATAAAATATATCCGGCGCTGAGCCAATGACACGCCAGGATATGCTCGCAGCCACCGATGATAATTATACGAACGAGTCTCGTCCTATTATGCAGACTCGATCGCACTCGACGACGACGACGACATTATAGTGCAAGCACGTATTATCACAATCGTCGATAATAATTTTCTCTCTTTGAATTTTTCATTTGTCCCCGCGACACGAGCGCGGAGCTTGCGACGATCAACGAAAAAGTATCTGTACATAGTTAATTCGACGGAGCTGCTTCTTGGAAAATTTAGTGCGCGTAAAAGTTTTAAGCGATGATACATGTTTCAGATACACGATAGAGGCGATAGATTTATGAATGAGAAGGCGACTGACGCTACTGGGTTACTTTGATTCGTCATTCGGCAGAGCTTATTTGATTCTTCTATGATTGAAAACGACACGGTAAAACGGATGATGTGGGTGCATAACATTTTACCGGTGAACGAGATATTGATGAGTTTTTCCCTTTATTATCTATAGTGACATTCTAGCTTAACTTTATAGGTTCATAATTTGAATGCCTCGTCGCAACGCGTTCACCGCTAACGAGCTTTTTGCAAGCTCGCTCTCCGTAACAAGTATGTGATTTGTTTTTGTAAAATAACTTATAGCATTATGTACGCTGCTGCCATAGCAACGCCTTAATATACATATAATAATGTGGTATAGCTGGCGTATAGGAGCAGCAGCAGCGCAGGGCAACGACAGGCGCGATGGGTAGGGAGAGCTTACACGTTTTTGCTGTCAAGTTAGGGTGATGAACACCTCTTTTAGTGTGAGAAGCCACGCGTGCACCTACTCTATATACGCGTATATTGCACTCGACCCGCATCGGGATTCCGCTCCGATCGTTTGTTGCTGCTGCTACTGCACCGGTCACGATATATAGGATGGATGGTGTATGCAACGCGTTGCTCCATGCAGCTGGAGCTTCGGCGGGCGATATGATCTCTCTCGCGCGGTGACGCTCTCTTTCATCCTCGGCATCACGGGTGATAGCGACGAGAGCGCGGAGAAAACATGCGTTTTTCATTTACTCGGCTTTGGGATATTCGCGCGCTCGAGGACGCGAAGAACGAATTTTCAGCAATTTGTAAAATTAGCCCAACACTTTGATGTTTTTCCAAATGCTATGATAAGGTGTTTGTCCTGATATTGTCGTAGTTGGGTCCTATTTTTTCGCTCAACTTTGCATTAAATTTTAAAAAAGGATCAAAACTCGATGTCAGTAGATAAATAATGTATTGTTGTTAAATATGTTCATTCAGTCAAACAATTATTTTTAATTTTCTTTCAAGTACGATTGAATTGTCAATATTAATTATTGAGCAAAAATATGAACATGAGACAAAATAGGGACAGACCCCTTACTTATCGCGAAGTTTTATGGAAGTTTCAAACCACTTCTTCAAATGGAGTAGCAGCGTAGGCGAAAAAACTCGGCTCGATCAAGTCGAGTTTCTTTTTCGAGTTCGAGCCAAGTACTCCAATTTTCGAGAGCCTAAATTTTTTTAGCTCTTCGGTTTTCGATACACTTAAAATGAAGAGAAAAATTACATTTTATCTATCTCTATGTATTAATGGTGTATACGTATTTCTTTCATTCGCTCTTTGCCCGTTAGTTTCAGTTTTAAAACAATTCATCGCTTTTCAATTTATTTGCATTCATACAAATAAATTAAAAAGTTTTAATCACTTGAAAATTCGAAATATAATTTCAGCAAATGAAGTGCATCTACGTCATACGTCGTTGGAAATACCTTCGGCTATATAAATCACGACACATCAACATCTTTCGTTCTAATATGTCATATGTGCGTTACCGTATTGCGTCTATGCCCGTTAAACTCGTTAAGCTCAAATAAATGTCATCGTATCATTGGATGGGCATGCTCTGTGACGCAAGTACGTTTATATCACGGAGTCACAATGCCCAACGTACTTTGCTGCAGCTAGAAATGATTAGTGCAGAATGTACCGACTGCATAGACGTTCTGGATTAAATCGTTTGCTCGAGCTTGCGAATCGACATAAAAATATCGTCAAGTATGATTATTTTTAATTAGTTCTAGTGTTATAAGCACATATTTTTGGAAAAATAAAAAATAAAATGTATTTGATGTTCATCAGTTAGGATCAATATCAATATAAGTCCCTTAGAAATTAATTTCTAAAATGTCTAAAATCAATCTTCAGAACCAGTTGAGAAAGAAGAAAAAATGATAAACTGCAAGTGACATTTTTAATTTACGCAAGAGAGAAATTAAAAAAATGATATATTATCAACATATAAGACGATATGATATGATTAGTTTTTGAAATCCTTTGATTTAAAAACCCTTTACATTGCTATATTTTTCATGTAATTTATATTTTCAGGGAGAGTGCCTTGAAATAGCTCTCTGCTGATACGTTTCTATAAGATACACTTTCAAAGTCTTTAGCGTGAGTTTTATTTAAATAAATTATCAGCGTAAGCTTGCGAAAAAAATTCTAAAAGTTTTTTTCAGCGAAACTGTCCATTTTTCAAGGATTTGACGAGATTGTAAAAATGTTGTTTCTTCATTGAAACTTTTCTGTAAAAGTGATTGTTTGGGACTCGATAAATTCTCAAGCATTCGACAAAAAACAACAGCCCACTTAAAACGTTGCATTATATAAAAAAAATTAAGTTTTCTTTTCGACGGCTGTTTAGTTAGCCTAAAAAGCTTACCGAAAAAGAATCAAAGTAAATATGCCCCCAAATAGGAAATGATATTGTGATTTGGGCATTTGAATGTATTATTTAACGTTTTATTGGTGTGTAACGTCTTTTTACATATAGACGAAGTCGCATAAAACTTTTTTTCAATTGTTTCATAATTTCCATTTTTCTTCAATTATTTAATTGTTTAAAAATATTGTTTTCAAATTTATTATTTTTGAAGTCATTCATTTTTTCCCTTAATTTACTGAATTTCATTATGCTGCTTAATTCTTTTTACCACTTCATAAATTGAAACCAAAGTCACGCAAGACGATTGAATTTATTTGTACAAGAGTTCAGTGTCACGATGATCTGATTTCATTTTATTTTGATAAATCAAAAACACTAATTTGAGTTGTGAGGTAAACTTAATCTATACATGATCTTCGAGTCTATCAGGAGCAAATACGTCCTTGTATGAGCCTCACACATTTTTTTACGCATATCATATACTATCGCAAGAGCAGGTGGTAGTTTTGTCCAACAATTAAAGTTAAATTTTTCATGCGTTCAGATGAAAATCATCGTCGAATCAAAAATAAACTGACCTTTAGACTAAAAATGTTAGATAGAGAGAGACCAAGGCTAGCGTGCATCATGCAACAATTTTCGTTTCACTGTTGCACAAGATTGAAGAAACGCACGAAATTGTCCGTTCAAACTTTTGACTGACGGATATAATAATTGAAAATATGAATTATTGATCAGTTAATCAGTTTTGAGATCGAGGAAATATTTTACTGCTTCCAATGAAAGCACAAATCAAAGTATAAGATGAGTATCTCTCTACATAGGAGCAATTATTGCATAATTGGGTAAGAAAAAAAGTTCTCGTTACTGAAAAATTTCGCGAGCAAACTCCGCGAAGTGGGAGCACATCGCCAAGATCAAACAATCGATGCAGATGCGATCATTATTGTTGCATACGTGCTATACACGTATGCCACTAATGGATAGGAAAAAGTACGCATATAACGAGTCAATTTCGATTGAAAAGTTGCAAAGTAACAAGGTATACATACGACGACAAAGTAATAGCGTGTATCGAAGTACGCACATCGCTAATGCACACAATTTTATTATGAAGTTACCGATATATATGTACGTATGCGCGTACACGTATGTTGTATTTATATATCATAATACAAATAGTAAGTATATATACAGAAGCAAAGCGTGTATCGAGCTTTACGTCACGCGGCGAATCCGGAACGCGCGTAAATGTGCGGGTCATGTTTAGAGCTGCTGCTATTCCACCTCTGAACTGTGTGTGTGCAGCTTAGTAATAATGCTCTCTCGCGTAAACGTGTGTGCGTGTATCGATACACATGTGACATGTTGTACCAATACACGCGCATACATACTCTTATCATATACATATAACATACGCATGCATGTAGACGAGGAGCACCGGATGCGGGGGTAGGTGAATTGGCGAGCAATTGCTTGACGCCACGAGAGAAAGAGAGAACGAAAGCGATCGGTCGCTCTTAAAGCCCAACGATGACGATGACGACGATGATGATGATAATGCTGTGCATGTGTGCGAGTGTATAATGTAAGTGAGCGTAGGTGCATGCGTTGCGCGCGTTGATCGACGAGTTCAAAGGACCTCTGCACGTGAGTTGCATCGAATGGCTATGCAGCAGCAGTGGCAGATTTTGCACCTGACGATCAGCTTTCGCGATGGCTTTGCTCGGGCGCGCGCGTAATTATTACATACACTGAATCCGACGCGAATTTGCGCTAGATTCTTTCGTTTCTTACGAGCAAATAGCCCGAAATATGTATTGCAGCGCACAATATACAAGCTGCCTTTTGATTCTTAATTGCGCGGCCGTATAAAGTTAATTCGTCGTTCTTCGGGAGTCTATTATACGACAGAGGCAGCTATGTATACAGCAGCAAGCACGAGGGGATTTACAATAGCGGCCGTTTCACGATACACACAGACTAACGCACGATATAAGCTTTGTACATCGAGCTGCGCGCCGCGTACATGCGATCCCGCTCCATATTCGTGCTTGTATATGCTTCTGTTACTGCATCAACCTAAGCGTTATACGCTCGCACACACACACACGCACGAGCGTATAGACGAGCCGTCACTTCCTCTGGCCTATCCACTGCAGTACAAGCGCGGCGGTAAGCATTATGTCAAAGCACACACATACGCGCAAGACTTCGAATCACACAGAAGCTTTTTTGACTGCAACTACTGCGATCGGTAAAATTATGTTTATCCGTGTTCTTGTCGAATTTGAGATTGGAATGGATTTTTCATCGCATCTTGTGTAAAAATGATTAAATGCAGTTGATAATAGCTACTATCTTATATTAGTAACTTTTATAAAGAGATCTTCAAACGCTTCAAGTGAAAAAGTAAAACGACTCGAGTCCGTTTTTCGTGTTTTTGAGAAAAATTCATTTAAAGTTGATTCCTGACTAGACGCGGACGACTCAAAAAATACAAATATTTTAGCTTTTGACCTAAGTATTTATTAGGATTGTGCGAATATCTGATTTTTCGTTGTCGACTCGAGTCTAATCCGGCTCTTCGAGTTCAAATTGAGTTACAAAAAATTCGATTACCCAACTTTTTTTTCAAGTTAATCGCACTTGTTTGTAGGTAGCTTAGCCTCGACGAGGTGTCATCGTGATTAAAGAATACACAACTTTTATTACAAGATTCTTTTACTATAAATGATGGTCTATAATTTATTGATCAAAAAAATCGAAACTTATTTTTTAAATTCATTTATTTGAAGGACATGAAAAGTATACAAAATTGGATTGAAAATAGACATAAAAAAATGCAAATATGTTGATCATCATCACGAGCTTTGTTGGATTGTAGCCGCCAAGCAAATATTACATAAATCTCTGTATGTCAACTTCTCCATGATTATATCACAGCAAAGGATTGACAATCGGTAGCGCGTCAACTCCAATAAAGGATCCAGTGTCCAGCGCCGGAAAAATCTTCTCGATATTATTTCGCACAGGTGTAGAGCGCAAGCTTCGCGGTGCCCTTCGGGGATCTTACTGAACTTTTTCGAGCCCGCGAACTTGAAGTAGTCCAAACAGGTGAGTTGTTTCGCCGCTACTTCTTCCGGTCTTAATCGAATCAGGTCGTAGAGCGATGGACTCGTAACACTATCTACTATCCTTATCTTCCTTGCTTGATTCGTGAAAAATTTGTCTTTACCCAAAACATTTTTAAGATTCGAGGATTTTTCGTACAATTCATACTTGATGATTAATTTCATAATCGTTACGGCGTCGCTTCGGCCCATTAGAAATCCTCTTTTTTCGAGGCACTCGACAATGGCCAGAGGGCCAGACGCATACTTGACTTTTAACCTGTGCTTCTCGTTTTCGTCCACTGCAAAGCACTCGTCGAAGTCATTCACGGTGGGAAAATCAAAGCTAGACAGACCGGCACCACGATCCAAGACCACATCCATAGTTTCCATCGCAAGACTCGCTACGGCTAATTGCAGCGGCGTCCGACCCAAATTGTCCTTCGCGTCGACTTTTACTGACTGATTGATTTCTTTGTTGATCTTGAAAAATACCTCCGCAAACTCATGATTGTTGTCTTTGCAAAGCATGTGCAGAAGAGCAAATCCCTGTGCATTTGCCAAGTTCGGATCGCGCCTCTTCTCAGCAGCGACTCGGCTATTTCCTTGTTGTCTTTGCAAAGCATGTGCAAAGGAGTAAATCCCTGTGCATTTGCCAAGTTTGAATCCGCGCCTCTTTTTAGTAGATATTCAGCTATTTCTTTGTAGCCGCGAGTCACAGCTAAATGTAGCGGCGTCCGACTCAAGTTGTCCTTCACGTCGACCGACACGAGTTGATGCTTGTCATCTTTGATCATGCAAAATAGCTCCAATAAATGCTTCTGATTGTATTTCACAATCAAGTGCAGAGTAGTCGATCCCTTTGCATTGGACCAACTCAGGTCGCGCCTTTTATCATCAGAAATTCGGCCAGACTCCATTTTCTGTGCTTTAGAGCCACGTGCAACGGTGTGCGGCCCAATTTGTCCCGAGCATCGACCTGCAACGGCTGATGTTTGTCGTCGCTGATTTCAAAAAACATCTTTTCTATGTCTCCACCGTGGCCATACATGCCCATGATGTGCAAAGGAGTCAATTCATCTGCATTAGCCAAATTCGGATCGGCGCCTCTTCTCAACAGCAATTGGACTACATAAAAGCGGCGGCGCTTTAAAGCCAAATGAAGCAGCGAGTCACCTGTCTGTTGCACGAGGCAATTAGGATTCTGCCCGAGCTTGAGAAATTTCTTAACGACACCGTAACATCCTGCCATGCAGGCCACGTGGAAGTGAGTGAGCCCGGACTCACTGTCGATGTAGTTCAAATCAAATCTATTGTATATTTTAAAAAGCTCATGGACGTAGTCATCGCATACGCCCCTCGCAGATGTAAATCGTAGTGGGTCGTCATCAATAGTACACGGCTAGGCATAGGCCCCACCCCTACTTCGCTGGACTTTCACTTTCTAATCGTTACCGAATTCAACGATTGTGATTCTTTACGTGTCATTAGATCGAGCAGCTGAAAAAACTCGAGTGCTCAGAATATAACCCCAAAAATTTAAGTAATCGACTTGCTCATGAAAAAAATCGATGGAGTCAATTTTTTTCGCCACACTCCTAAAATTTTTTCAAATTAAAAGAGCATCATTGCGCTGATACGAAGCAAAAAATATGGACTCAAGTCGTTTTGGCTTTTTCTGTGCTGTATTCAAATTCATTTTTCGTGGGCACAGTTTTCTCAATATCTATATCTTCTTAAAATAACTGTATAACGTTATACTGGTGTCAGATCTCAAATTCCTAACAAATATAAGGCTGACTAAAACTTATAACATATGTGTAATTTGTGATCATTACAAGATGCATTTATAAGTAAAATGAGCCCATCTGATAATCGCATTACCAATGCAGAGGGAAAATTATTAACAATCACAGATTTGTATCGATAATTGACACTCTAATCTTCCAGTATCAA
Organism: Trichogramma evanescens; assembly: GCA_902732785.1. Taxonomy (NCBI): domain Eukaryota; kingdom Metazoa; phylum Arthropoda; class Insecta; order Hymenoptera; family Trichogrammatidae; genus Trichogramma; species Trichogramma evanescens. The sequence goes on from CACVKI010144375.1 coordinate 28,630, forward strand.
TCGATTTTCACGCGTCCCTGTTGATTATCAATATAATTTATAAAACCGACTTTAAAATGAGAAAAATAATTTAATAAAATTCAAGAAAGTAAAAAAAGCACGCATTAGTTTAATTCAATAAGTATAGGAATCTTTCACATCTCGTTATTATACAAATTATCTGAACTGCAATCCATAAAGAAGATAAGGTCAAATATTTATTCTTGCCCAAGTAACTCTACGAATAATCAAATGTAATATTTTGCCATTGCCCAGAGCATTTAATTAGTGGCAATCGATAAAATACCACCGAATACCGTTGGGAAAACCCGAGCGAGAATTATATTTATTTAACGAAAATCGTCATGTTTTTCGCGTTATTATAGCGTCAATGAAGCTCAGATTCGATAACATGGATAATTTTTTTTTCATCTCGCGATCAACCGTATTTTATAACGAAGAAAAACATTTTAATATGATTTCTCGTCGTCGAACGAAATTTCCTTCTTTTCTTTTTTTTCTACGAGTTATTTCTCGTTAACGCGCATATAAAAATAACTGCATGAAATGCTTGAAACGCCTACATCGTATCCCGGAGGACAACCGGATCCAAAGGCCAAGGCAAAAAAATTTAACTATTCTCGCAACGTTGAAACTCTAGATTCTCACTTTGTGCAGTTCAAACGCGGGACGTTTCGTCTTCGCGCAATCGGCAAAGAGCACTGCATCGTATACATACACTCGAGTCGTCTATTTTTTTTAAAGGCTGCAGTACGCAATTGTGCGTACACGAATTGTCTTCTGGCGGCTGTCGCGGAGCGACAGGAATTGTGAAATTATGCAAATTTCCGCCCGCCGCTCGCGAGGATCGCGTTATACATTTCCAGCGGGCGCGACGTATTGACTGACGAACGTGTAACGGGGGGCATAATTAAACGGCGGAGGTTAATACGTCGCCACGAAGTGGAACTTCTGCTCTCGGGCCGTGCATCGAGTGTCATGTATATACATGCGCGGAAGATTGAGTTTTAGTGGCACATTGACTAAACTCAATTATTTGCTTTATATTAGGTTTGCTCATTTATAATGAATGTTTGCCACGTAGACCTCCGACTTAATTGCGTTGTAATCTGGCAGCGATGTATCCTAATTTGAAAGTTTCTGATATGAGGCTTTCTGGACTATTTTGGGGTCGAAATTATGAAGAAAAAAAATTTTAATTGCCAAAGTATCGATGTACCGGAGTAAATTTTTTTTTTATGTTTTTACCGGGTACACAATTATACACCGGTGTTAAAGTAACTCGGAATATTATCGTCAAATGCACATCAGACAGCTATAAAATATGTGCGAGTTGTGCGCTTTTGCAGCCTTGCGAAGACGTGCTAAGTTTTGGTGTCAGCGAGCTCTCGCGAAGATCGTATAAGTCATGAACGATTTACAATTATAGATAACTTGGCGAGATCACGTGTAATTTTTCTTTTTGCGCTCCCGTAATGCAGGTGAATTCTTACATAAATGCATTCAAAGTTTCTTTCAAGTTTTTGCCATAGTGAAATCGATTATTTTTAATGTCGTGTATATCATCGCAAGCTTCACAGAATTTTCAGGAAACATTAAGAAAGACCGTATTAAATCGAATTGACTGTTCGGTAAAGATAATTTTCAAGCTCGAACTAACGATTCACGCTTTTTTTATCGTAATTGATGCATACTTTAGTTTGAAGCTTGCAGCTTGATTCAAACAATAGAATGTAATTATTAAACATTCTAGAGAAATGAATTAATGAAAACACGCAAAATCATTCTCATGACGTTGAAAGCGAGAAATGCATCATAAAAGTAATGCCTTTATATACCGTATTAAAGGTGTACTTCAATTGAATATTCGAACGAAACTATTTTTTTTAAATTTGATACCGTCGTGTATTCGGTCATATTATAGGTATGCAATATTTACTCTCATATCGGAAAATATCGTAGGATCAAGAAATAAAATAAACAGGTATTGAAGCACGTGCGTGGGGAGTCAGAAGCTGCTTTTGTCGAGTTTACCTCGGTGACGAGGGTGCTGTCGTAGTCCCCGGTGTCGTACTCCCAGCCCCATCGGCACTTCACCACCGTCCAATTAGGATTGCCGACGGGCGGCGGTGGCAGCCTGCGCGGGAAGCGCAGCAGCGAGGTCAGATTGGAGCCGCCGTGGCCGTCGGGGCTGAAGAGGCCCCCCGTCGAGCTGTCCGTCGTCGAGTGATTCCCGCCGCCGGTGTCGGCGAAGTCGGCCAGGCTGAGGCCCGCCGTGACGTTGTCGTAGTCCGGGCCCAGCCACGACTCCACGATCTCCGTGTAGTTCACGTCGTACATCGTGCACTTGTCGTACTCGAGCCGGCCGTCCAGCTTCTTTTCCGAGTAGGGCAGCGAGAGAGCCTTGCGATCCTCCAGGCTGAGAATGCCCCGGAGCTTGTGCAGCTCCGGGATGCGGCACCAATGATCCGGCGTGGCACTGACGAACACCTGCGGCACACATCGAGCGAGCAATATGAGAATTAATAATGTGCTTGTGTACAAAACTAATGGAAATTTTTAAGGTTTTTTAGAGTTAAATTTCGAGCAATAATGGTAGAAGTTTAACTTTTCAAGTGAAGAAATTTTCTTAAAGGAAGTCGAAAAGAGGCTCTCCTGACGGCAGGTATGCATTAGAAGTTTAAATTCGTGGTTCAAAAAATGCCTACTATTACATAGAGAAGCTAATTTTTACATCAGAACTAGCTGTGAGGGTAACATTTAATCCCAAGTTACGTTTTCGGAAGTAATTTTATCCTTACAAACAGTTTTGTTGACTTCATTTTTAACTGAAGAAAGATGGATTTTTTTGTTTCTTTTTACTCGTGAGGTTCATTCATATTTTATGTACTTGCAATGGGAGTTTGCATCGGAATTTTGATATAGGTGTACTTTATTAACCTTTTACAATATATTTATTTTAAAAATTACGTTTAAAAAATCTGGGTTTGTTACATGAATAATCAAGTACCAATACTAAAATTAATAAGTGATACGGTAAATATTATAATTAAAATAAATACATTGCATATAACTTGACCACTGTGTGCATTTTTGAGTAAAGAATTGAATATTGCTAATATTTTATGAAATTTAATTACAATACTTGCATTCAAAATAACGCTAGGTACTGAAAAAGTATAAAACGCGATAATTACGCAGTAGTTTATACTTTACCGTTAGATGGCGTATGGCCAAATTCGAGTAAATCGAAAGAGAAAAAGCAACGATTAAACATTAAGTAATTCTGTGTGAACACACAGAACTTCACTGACATTTCTGTGACTGATATTGCGTAATTGTTTATCCAAAACAATCAAGACAATTAATTGTTCTGGTAAGAATCTAGGGTAGAAGAAATATCTAGGGTAAAATTAATAATATTATTCGATTGTAAGAATTGAAATACGTGAAGAACCATAATTTAGGAAAATTAGCATTAAAAAATCATTAAAAGGAAAAATCTACCCTCTACTTCCTGTGGGAATTCTTTATTCATTTGAAAAGTTAAACTGCCAATTTCAGACAGTGCCTATGTTATTTAAAAAAACATTTGAAATTGCCACGAGTCTATTTTATAATTTATGAAGTATGCGTTAACTATCTTCGATGACCACACGATTTGGGCAACATTTTCGAATAAAAATATCATGAAAAATTCAATTTATCCAATCGACAAGGCATTTGAATTATTCACGCTGGCAGGATATCAAATTTGGCACTGGATATCAATCGTCTGTCGAGCTTTTACCTATGAATGTATTCATGAATTCTTGTGTACGTTCGAACTGATAAATAAGAAAAACGATTTTCTAACTCTTTCCAAATGAATTACTCAAAGCACCTCGCGATCTCTCGAACAAAGGATCTGGACGAATAACAACGTCGATGACGACTCGACGCGCCTCCGAGACGTAATTTCATTAAAAATTTTACCCTCCATTTAATATAATCTCACGCTACAGTGGCAATATCGCGAAAAAAAAAATAAGAACTCGTCGCCGTCGTTGAAGTCTCAAAGCCCACTTTAAAAAAGGCATAATAAGTTTTTGATAAAAATCCTTTGATGCCACGCGCGCGCTTGACTTGCACCATTGGCGAAGCTCACCTTGCTCCCGCGTGCGCCCACCTACGTTACATACATCATATACTACTTATATTCGCATATAATAAGAGCGGACAAACTTTGATATTTTTCTTCTGTTGTGTATGTTTTATGCATCACGCGTAGCGCGCGTAAACACATACACATGCACGTCGTTAGAATTTCGCTCGAGTTATCCCGCCGAAGTAGAACAACTTTGAAGTGCCTTGGATATAGAAAAAATTCTAATTCAAAAATTGAGTCGCATATTTCAGAGTGAGTTGAAGAGAGAAAGAGAGGGAAAAGTTTCCCAGGGAAATCGAGTAAAAAAAAACACATCGGCTATAGCAAAAACGATGTTTGCTTTATTTTTGCTTGTATTTGTACCTGTGTGTGTGTGTGTGTGCACAAGCGTTCAATTACCGAGAGTAGCTTTTCTGATTTGTCTGATCGCGAATACCATATATATATTTTATTCAACGATCGTATAACACTTGAAAGTAAGCCGTATTTCGAAGCTTTTCATTTGACGATGTTAATAATACCGCGATTGGGCTTTGATACGCTCGAAAAAAAGTGACATAATTGTTCCCCAGCCGTATTAAAGCTGCATACATAAAAGCTCGACGTTTTGTACACGAGAGAATTTCTGGCGCAATTTAAAAATGCGCGAGTTACATGTATACAACGCAGCACACGGCACACACACACACACACACACACACACACACACACACACACACACACACACACACACACACACATTTAAATATCGATTAATCGATCGGCGCTGAGAGGGAAAGAGAGAGAGAGACTCACCTGGGAGAAGACAAGGAAAGCTGCGGGTAACGTCGCAGGTATGCAGAGCAGATAGTACATGATATTTTGGTATCGGCCCTTCTCGCCGACGTGCAGAAGCACCTCGTCGAAATCGATGTTGCTCATCTTCGTTGTTGTTGTTGTTGTTGTTATTGTTGCTGGTCGTTGGCCTTTTTTTGGCCTCACACACTTATATATTTTATTATACACACAAACACTCAGCACTGCGGGGCACTCGCTCAAGTAACGAAGGAAAACAACGCGACGATTGCCGCCAGCTCCGACAGCAGCTCACCACCACTGCTTTTCCTACGGCGTGATCGTCTTCTTTCTCTGCGGCTAATATTGGACGACGAGTTTGCCGAATTACACGGCGGCATCTCCCTCTAAATGTTAATCACATGATAACTCGGCGACACTCGCTGCAGCTGCTGCTTTTGCTGTCGATGTTGTTGCTTCGAGCCTTCTGTCCCGGGCGATCATCGAGCGATCGACGAGAGTCGTCGGCGTCGAGCCGTCGCAACGCTGCTCCGCACGTGTCCCAATGCAACGATGATTGTTTTGTTTTATCCTTGCGCTGTATTTTTTAAAGCGTTTCTCCGACGTCGTCGACGTCGTTTTTCGCGCGCGCACACACGCGACACCCACGTGCACTTAACAAGCAACAAACCTTTTTATTTTTATTCTTCTTTTCTCGGCGAGGGCACTGCAGTATATCGTGTAGTGGTACTATGCACACACGCGCGCGCAAAGTAACGAGACACCCTCGTCGTCGTCGTCGTTCACGGCAGCGGCGGCGAGCAAAAAAAAGTCAAGTCAACAAATTTGATTGCCGCACTGGCTTCATAGCGTGGTGGAAATTGTCTTTCGGGCTCACATGTTTGTCACAATTGTTACGGCTGCGTCTGTGTTACCTGCAACAAAGATACAGAAAGCTGCGTACAGTACAAACGATATACAAATAGCTCAGTGAAATTCGAGTTATTTCATGCGCTTATTTATCCGGATTGTGCTCGTAAAATATCATATATTGAAAAGAATCCAAATAGGGGAGTATTTCATTGAATTTTTTCGCTCTGTATATAAAAATCTCGCGCTTCCATGGAAATTGTGCATGCACGCGTGTGTGTGTTTATATGGATATCCTCGAGGAAAAGAATAACAAGGCAATTGTGTATGTTTTATAAATACATTGGTATTGCGCCACCTCCTTACTCTGATTTACAATACCTATACATTTCGAGCGCGCTCGAGTCCCGCTCGCCCGAACTCGTTTTCGCACGATCCAAGTTTCAACACATTCGCGCTCGCAAGTTTACGCGCGCGAGAGTCCGTTTGATTACGCGTTTGATTTTTGACGCGTGTGTGTATCCACCTGTATACGTATATATACCTGTCCGATTCACGCGCGTGGCTATCTTATTTATACGGTCGACGCGCAGGTGCCTTTTTTAAACGAGCGTCGCGAGTGCAAGTGGCTGGCGTCGTTATACCAACAAAAAAAAATTAGAAAAAAATTTTACATTGAATTATTATCCTGCATCGAGTCGAAAATGTCATGCAAATTGAGCGCGAGCTTACGTAATATACGTGCACACACACGAGCCGAAGAATTTCACTATACACGCGGCATGCGCCGCGCGTTTATTACACCGACAGACTTATTTCATATGTATCTTGTATCAGGCGTATGTGTGTGCGTGCGTTAATTGATACACATGATTTTCATAATTTAATCGTTATGAGATGATACACGCGAGTATTATACGGGAGCAGGGAGCAGCGAGTGCGAAAAATCTTGTTAAGTAGCATATTTATGCCGTTCCTATATTGAAAAGATGACAGAAAAAATCCGCCTCATACGCGCGCATCGCGATCGATCGATTTACAACTTTGCTAATCTCGAAACATTCAAATCCGTATTACTACATCGATACTCGTATGTTAATTTTGTTTTTTTTCTGTTTTCGTTTTTTTTTTCTTCTTCCAAGCTATCTCGCTCAATCTCGCTGGCAGAGTCAACCTTGTCTTTGCAGCACATATAAACGCGCGCTTTTGTCCGCGCACGATGCGACTAGTACAGTGCGCGATTACAAATTCAAAGAGACATGCAAAAATGTGAAAATTCTGTACTCTCGTACAGATATATATATGTGTGAACAGGCGCGCGCGTTATGTGCATCGCGCGTTATCGCAAAAGGCGCCTTCTTCTCGTCTCGCGCGTGTGCGACTGTACACGTTTTTACAAAGCAAAGACAAAGAGAGAAGTAAAAAAAAAAGTAGAAGAAGGAAAATCTGATAACAAAACGAAGCGAGGAAAAGCCTGTACGAATCTGCAAGTATAAAATAATAATCGAGGCCCGATTTTTTGTTGTTGTAAATTTTACTTCTCTATACGTCGTTCAAAATTTCTTCCGTTATAGCTCGCAGTAAGCCTTTGTCGCGTGGCCGATGCTATTTTATTCAAATTTATTCATTATGCGACGGATACAAGTCGGATTTTTCTCTCTCTCGATCGTACTTTTTCCTCTGTTTTGCGCTTCGTTTTTTTCTACTTTTTTTTACTACGCTACGACTAATACGAGCTTTATACATGTCATACAAAGGATTACAGGTTATTTTACAAGACAATTTATAGAGAGGCGGTTAGATAATATACATATATGCATTCGCACGCACACGTGAGAGCGAGAGAAGAGCAGCAGCAGCGTGTGCGCTTACACAAAGCTGCGTGTTATACGTATGGATGTACGTATGTGAAAGATGATATTCGGAATGGTGGTATTATTACGAAATAAAAATGTCAGAAAAAATAACGCGCGGACAAGAGTCTTCACCGTCGCAAAGAGAGACAGAGAGAGAAAACTATTATATATTTATGCGCACTCGCGATATATATCCAAAGTTGAAATATAATACATCGGAAACAAGAGAGACAACGCGAGTTTATTCCTCTAAGAGATCATCCTGTGAAACGGGTATAGGAAACGTAAAAAAAAAAAAAATTGAAAAATGTTCAATCGACACACGGCGGAAAATGAATCGTATGACACGAGCACGCGTTTTATCGCTACGAGATTTTGCAGGCGCGTGCAAATAAATACACACACAGACACAACACAGGTAGTAGCACAGGTAGTGGCTTCTGCTGCTCCACGAGGTGCGCAATATATTTTACGAAAGACAGTCAATATCCATGCAAGTGCATAAAAAAACACGAGTACTTTACCGAGCGAGGGATAAATGCAACGTTGTTTCTCGATGAATTTGCGCTCAAGAGCTCTTTACGATTTCTTGAAAAGCTCTTGAAAGCTATCCTACGCCCGAATGCATCGAATGGGATTTCGGATTCGGAGCGAGTTTAAAGTTTATACATATAAAAAAAGAACAAAAATTAAATCTATGGTGGACATTATTGTTGTGCTTTTATTTAAAATTACGATATACTCAACGTGTTTATCGGGATTCAACGAGATATTAATTATATCACGCCACTCATCACACGGACACTTTGTTTTCCTATCGAAAACATAAATAATTTTTCTTTTCTCTCGACTTTCCTGCAGCAGCAGCAGCAGCAGCAGGTGAACTTAGCAGGTAAAAAAGCAAACAGGTTAAAAAAAAAAAGGGAAGAAAAATAATAAATCCAAACAAAGTCGAGCTTGCGAGTCAAGAGCACAAACACAGCCACGTGCAGCACTGCAAAACACGAGCGCGTAACTAGCTGCTCGAGGGTATATAAGCTCCTGCGTTCCTGTATACGTACACAAGTAAATAAAAGTGAGCACAGACTCGGCCGCCACAGACACAGCTTATAAGCACACAACAGCAGCACAAGACAAAAAGGTGTATAAGCAGCAGAAAGAGAAAGAGAGAAGAGAAAGAGCAAGAGAGAAGCGAGAGCTTTGCAAGTGCGAGCGAGCTGAGCGAGAGGAAAAGAGCTGCTGCTGTACCGCTGCTGATGCCGTTGGAGCTTCTGGCGTTGCTGCTGCTGCTGCTGCTACCACCTGCTATATACTGTGCTACCTACTACTTGCGATGTTCACGCGACGCGCCAGCCAACCGGACTACGCGTGAATCCATCGGTGCGCGCAGTTTTTCTCTTGGCTGGAGATGTGCGCGGCCGACGACGCTGTGACAGCGAGCGAGCGCGCAATAATGTGCAGCGAAGCATCGGATCCCGAGCCGCACACCACACACAACACCACGTGTTTCTCTCTCGTCGTCGCTCCCGTGTGTATATATACATGCAAAAGTCTGTGTTGTATAAACCGTGTATAGGTGTGTGGGTGCGAGCTCGGACGGACTGCGCGACGAGCTAGCCGAGAGCGATGATGCTTCGCAGCGCGGAAGCACCGCTAATGCCGTGTACCAGCCAACTACCTGTATACCTATGTAGTATGCACAATATACATAGCTCAAGGGAGAGAGAAAAATGAGAGAGTAAAAAAAAACAGCGAGAAACAAAGATGTTGCTCGAGAGATGGACGGCGAGAGAGCTTTCATCTCGAGGAAGACCGCGTGAAAAAAGTCAAATTGCTCAGCCGAGCCATTGTTTCGTGCAAGTGAGGATTGCGACGAGAAGAGCATAAGCTGTGCCTAGAGTAGCCGAAAAAACAGAAAAAAAAAAGAAAGGAAGGCAAAATCTGACCCGATAACGACGACTCGTCGTTGTGCTTGCGTAAAGTGCGCGCGCGAGCTTTTAGGACCGAACGACGCGTCGGATCGCGGGAGAGAGGTGAGCTTTACTCGCGCCGAGGTTCAGGCGTGCATACATATTTTATCTTTCGCCGCGCGTCGTAAACCAGGAAAATATATTAATATATAAACGTGATGCAACTCGTGTATACGCGAATACAACGAGTCCGCGCGCGGTACGTAGCTCGAGTTCAAACACGACTACTACTGCATGCACATACTCTTGTCATCGGACTTTTGTTATCGTCGCTATTTTAACGAAGGCGCGCGCATCATTATAATTAACGCTTATGTAAAATTCTTCGAGTGTACGAGTACAAGCCATTACGGCTCGGGCGCGCACGTACGTACATACACAGTGTACCTCTTATAAATCGTATCTAAAAATTTTAATGCAAGCTCGTTGTTGGTACAGCGCGCGGCTAAAACTTTGCGAAACACGAGCACTTATCCTCTCCGCGCTCTTAAGCGCGCGCCCGCGTCCGTGCGTGCGGTAACGCGTGTTTCGATCATATAATTGCGTGCCGTTCTTAATGCGTTTCTTTTTTTTTTTTTTTATATATGTGCCGTACGCACACGGACGCGGAATTTTGTTGTCGGAAAAGCGCGCGCATCGACGCGCAATATATACTACGCATCGCGCGCGAGCTATACGTGCACTCGCGGCGCTTGGTAACGGGGAAAAATGAAAAAAATTTACTCAGCAGTCTCGAGTATCGCGCGTCGAAAAAACATACATACACGCAACTCGTGTACGCAGCTCGTAATACGCATAAAATATCCGAGCGAACGAGCTGCGTGCATATATACGCGCAGCAGTACATTGATTTCCATAAGTACACGAAAATTCTTAGCGTAATTGTTATATTCTCTCTCTCTCTCTCTCGGTAGTGCGGCGAGGTATTATTGGCCGGGGCAGCCTCGTGCAATGTGCTCGCGGCTAATGTAATGGCGTATTATAATACACATACGCGCGCGCGCGCGGACTTGAACAAAGAACAATTTTAGCATAAAGCGTGACATTAATGTAATGTTTGTCAAAGGCTAAATTATGCGCGCGCGCGCCAGTTTATTACGACGACGTATCGCAATAATAATCGACACAAACATAATATACATACGTAAATAAAGCATCATAATAATTCGCCTCTTAGAGCACGTAAAACGCACGGGCTGCAGCGCGCCAGGTCGAATAAAAGCTCGAAATCGCGCGCTGTATATAATGCATGAAATTTCGTACATAACGCGGTACAACGTCGAACTGGCGAGTTCTCTCTCTTTTTCGAATTGAACGAGCGCGGCAGCTATTTAGCGTGGCTCGTTCTTGCGGCTAAACAATTATAATCAGCCTAATTTCGCGCGTTTTCAAATTAGTTTATAGCATCGATACTCCTCTTTTTAATTACAAGCTCGTGTGCACGCATCTTCGTTCTAGCAAAAAAAGTGAACGAACGCAGTAAAAAAGAGTTAAAAATAAAAAATCACGAAGTTATAAATAAAACGATAAGAAGTTGTGTGCGCGCGGATCGGGGGTGCGGAGGGATGAATTAAAAATATATAAGCGAAAAGTTGAAGGCTCGCACACACACACACATGATAGATTGCCAGAGTGAGCTCGAAGCCGAGCGAGCGAGCGAGCGACGAGGCAGCGGCCTGTCTAATCGAGTTTGCCGATCTGTCGATATTTATCATAACGGGGCGCGCGCGCGCGTTCTCTCTCTCTCTCTGGCCCCGACTGCTTCTGCCGCTACTCCCGATCCCCCGCGCATATACGATGCAAAGTCGACTGGAAAAAATGCATCGCTCAATATTCAATTCGATTAGAGCATAATGTGCAGAAAGAGAGAGAGAGAGAGAGAGCAGCATCGATCGACTTGTGCTGCAGCTCTATCGTGCCGTTGCAGTACAATTTTCGTCCCGTGAGATAATAAAATAAGTAATAACTTGTCGACAGCGATGACGATGTAAAGTTGATTGATCGGCACCGTGGCAGCAGCAACATCTCGTTTGGTGAAAAATTTTCATATTTTTCTTTTCGCCGCGCGTGCACGAGTTAGCGCTTCTCTCACTCGCTCTCTCTTTCGTGCACACAGTTCACTGGCCCTAATAGATCGTCGCGCGCGACACATACTCTAAGCAGTTTATATATCGCACCGCAGCTCGTCTAGATATACGTGTATTCGTGCAAGCGTCTTTATTATGTCTATAAAATACCTATGTAGATATCGTAGTGAACGATTTTACACACCGGAATACGCAGTGTGCGTGCGTGTGGTTTGTCTGCAATTTTCGCATGTACACAAAAAGCAACCTTCAAAATCTGTTGCTCTCACGAGTTAATATCACGCTTCGATACGTAAAACGATTCGATGCCCAAAACACACGTGCAAAAAAATTTAAGAGCGAAAAAGCAACAACAAAAAAACGGGAATTATAAAACAATGATCTAACCAGCTCAACGATTCGAAATTATATCGTGCGAGATAGGTAGATTTGAAAGCGAGCGAAGAAAAAAAACTTACGAGAGGTCGTTGTATTTTTTTCTTTTTCGTCGCCGCTACCACTGGCGAGCCCGCGGAGTACGTCATCGCCATAGTATTGTATCGAGCAAACATTCCACGACTGGCGAATCCTTTCGGCTATCCGCACAAACATCGTCGATACTATCCCTATGAACTAGATTTTTCGATTCGAGCCTCGCAGTCGTGCAGTAGTAGTGGTAGAAGTAGTAGTGTCTTTCGATTGGCTTTTCGAACTCGTCCATGATCGCGGGGGGTCGTTTTGCGCTGCACGTGCGATAATGTGCATCGCAGCCGTTACCTCACCTGGCCGTTAACTAGCTCGAGATTTGCGAGTCGCGTCGCCGATGGTGTTGTGTACGGCCTAGTCTAGGTGCGATATACGTGTATACACGATCACTTATACACGTGCAAAAGGTTCGAACGAATCGAAACTGCCGTGGCGATCGCGATACGCCTGGCCATAGCCGCCGCCGCCGCGGATCCGTATACAACAAACGGACGAACTGCAACAGATATAGGTATAATAAGAGCTGCTGCGTCCGCAAGTACGCCTAATAGTGGGTGCGCGCATGCGTCCTCTTTTATCGTATGTATGCGATGATCGCGTCGTACGGTCGTCGCTATTTCCATGATATACACGTACTTAACGATTGCATGCGTCGGGGCATTACCGTGCCTCCTATAAACTCGGGCTGCATAGCCAACACCGCAGAAGAAGTAAGTCAAGTAGACGAAGTTATATACGACGTCGCGGACGTGCGTATATGTGTGTGTGTACTGTGTGTAGCCACCTCGTACACTCGCAGAACACACTCGACATATGGAGCAAAAGATATACACAGCGTGATGGTATATCATTACGAAGTGTGCGATACAATGTTGCGTGCCTCGTGCAGTTTTTACTGTATGAAGAAAGATGGAAAAAACGAGCCCAATGAGCCACGAATTCTTACACTAAGAACGCAAAAAATTATGAAAAGTAGAATCTCGCTAGTAAGAGTATCTATGCAAAATTCTGATCGATTAAATCGATTTCGGCTACTGGAGCCGTATTAAATTTGAAATCCGCCTATATGGACAACGTGTCGAGGGTCTTGCGCCCCGTGCTAACGCTCGAGACCAAGTTTGAAATTTCGCGGTGACTGCGTGAGTCTCTTTACGAGAGGATCTGAGCAGTAGCTGTTTTGCTATATACTACAGACGCAAAGCTCGAGCATGACGCATATTATAATACGCGAGATTTTTCAGATTAAGTCCTCGACACACGTCGTTCGTTATGCTATAAGCGCCGTGTTTTCTTTCGTCGTATAGTTAATATATAAAACGAACGAAAAGAGAGAGAGATAGAGATAGACGGAGTTTGCGAGCGAGAGAAAGAGTTTGAGAGACTGTGATATGCAAATTGCTCTCCGCTACGAATCTCTCGCAACGAGTAGAGATTAGCTTCATCGCATGCGCGCCGAACGAAGCTTGCGAACGTGAACTAAATGAATAAACTAGCTATGGCAAAGCCCGACAAAGTCCGACCGACTCTTATGTTTCGAATCGCTGATGATCCGAGCTATGTGTATAGCAGCAGAACACAACGACACATCGAGCTTGACTCGATCAATTACCAGATATTTGATTTTTCGACCGCCCGATTACGTTGGAGGTAAGCTTGCAGGACAACGACGGCATCATTTCTGCAATACAGAGTTGCAGAGTTCTTATCGTTCGCGAGATTGTTATCTATAAGCTAATACAACAATGCGCGTCGCGCAAGTCAACCTGTAAAATATATTGTTTTTCTATCTCTCACTCTCATTTCGAGTTGCTCAACGTTATTTTCCAAGTCATTATGAAAAAAAACGATGTTTCACGCGCAAAGGTCGATGTTTCATCGAGATCGTGTACCGTCCACACAAGCGTGTCACGCGCGAATTCGTAAATAGAGAACAAGTGTAACCAGAAAAAAAATTGCAAATCACAAAACCGCATCATTGCGCACGATCGATTATGTGCTTTCGTAATTTTATAAATAAAAAACAAGAAGCTGCGTAGTTTTCTCACGTTGCGCTGCGGGCTCGTCGTCTCTTTCCGCTATATTAAAATCTAAGGCCGCGCGGGCTCCTGTGTACCGTATTGCAGCAGCATCATCATCGGTTCGTGTCAAAACATCATCAGCAATTACTACTGCTGCAGCGCAAGTAGTTTATTTACTCGGGCGAGCGCTTATATACTATACCTACATCCCATCAACCCTGAGTCGCTCACAAGCCTTATATATATTATATATAATATATATATTTCAAGGTGAATGTATTAGCGTCGTCGCTCGAATTGGAAAATAAACCGATCAAATGCTCCGCGATGACGGATGTTGAAATCAATTTCGTTCCCTTATGAGCGAGTCGGCGTATATAGCCAATGCACACGCGGCAGCATCGGCAACTCTGGCAGATGAGAATGTCAAATTACAGCGCGCGTATGCAATTAGACTACCATTACTACATGTAATCGGCTAGGCTTAATGGCAAAAGTTACGATTACATAGACGTAATAACGAATAGTCGTTGGTCGTCGTCGTCGTTGCGCGCGCGAACGGCAATACAAACGCGTATACGTATGTAATTTTGACCATCATCAAAATAGCCCGACGAGGCGCGCATTCAATCCTGTCGTTAAAAAGTATTATTATAACGAGGAAGTTTATCGTTGAGCCTTGCGCGACGACGACGACCAACCAAATCAATTGATTCAGACCTGCGTGCAAGTAGTGTATGTAATATTGTGTATACGAGAAGCTGCGAGAGGGTGTTTTGAAATATAATACACTTGAGCCGCATTGTGTATATATGAGGCTATCGCGAGGATATTGCATTTTGTAAGTAAAGAAAAAATATGAGACACGTCGTCAATCGTTTGATAATTGTACTTTAACAAAATACAAATTGAATTAACCGAGAAATTGTGAAAAAAAACCCAACATCGTACATGTATAAAAAAAAAAAGGACAAAATAACGTTGCATGCGGAAAGGGAAAAATCGGGCGCTCATCTGCACACACACACACACACACGTATGCATATAGGCGTCCAACCTCGAACGATCTCTTTTTCTCTCTCTCTCGCACTCTCTCGTTCAACTCTTCCGCTGACTCTTCCACTTAACTCGGCCACGACCGACTAATTTTTCTCTCTCGCTCGGGCTCTATCTAGCCATTTGTCCCGCTCGCTCTCTTCTGTACGGCATGATGCAGCAGCAGCACACGTTATATGCAACGACTGCTTCTGCTGCTGCTGCTGCTTCTGCTGTCCACTACTACTATACTACCACCGCTGCTACATATATCCCCGATCGGCATAACGAGCACGCGGGCCACTCGGAAGTTCGCTGGAAGCCGCCGTAAGCTCTTCAGCGAATCAATCGAATCACTGCACCAATCGACATCCGGCCATCTTTCGACCTCTCGCTCTCTTTCTCTCTCTCTCTCTCTCTCTCTCTCTCTTGCCCAACGATTTTTCAGCTTTTTTATTTTTACATTTTTTTTTCAACCATACAGGAGTTTCTTTTATACGCTTCCCGGTCCTTTGAGAAGTAATCGAGTTACGATCGAATAACACACATTCGCTGCACCTATTGTAGCAGCTAGAAAAATTTATTTGATTTTTAGCTGCCCTCGAGTTGAGAATTTTTTAAATGACTTGGCTATAAATTTACTCACGTTTTTTTTTCTTTTCAAAAGACTAATATGTACGCAAGATTAGAGGCCCCGAGAATTGCAGCCACGCGCGCTTCTATGTAAGGTTGCTCTCTAATAGGCAACGCTCCCGTAAAATTCGAAAGGCAAATATCTCTCTCTCTCTCTCTCTCTCTCCCTGTGTTTATTACTGCGCTTACCGTGCGAAAAGACTAATAGTACCCGAGCGATTGAGTTGCAAACTTGATAATTAATGCCACCTCTATATAGCAGAGCACCTTACGCTATAATGTGTACTCGCCGCGATCGCGAGATATCTTAAAATATTTCTAATCTATGTGCCGATCATTAGCTTCAAGTCGTGGTGCAGTGAGTTGAGCAATAACGAGTCGTCGTTGGGTTTCATCGCGTACAAAAAAAATCATAGACGAACACTTTTAAACGCGCCTGATACGTAGTTTCTGCAAAATTCACGAAATATTTCCATGCACCCGAATAAACACGATCGCGTGTTTTTTTTATAATTGCGATAGACGATAATTTTCCTACGTTCGACAATCAGAGATCGGCACGATTTACCGGTACTACGAGTGCGTACGCTAATTGCATAAATATATTTTATGTTTTTTTATTGGCTCAATGTAATAGCTGCGTCAAAGTATTAACTTACATGTTGATTGCTGCGTTGCACACGCGTTGCCTGCTCACGAACGGGAGATCGTGCAGTCGATGAAATGTTGTTTTTGTATTGCTCGGTGTCGATGACTTTTACGGAGTCTCGAGTCAACCAGCGGAGATCTGCATGATGTCCACTTTTTTTTACTAAATTTTTACAAGAATCTCCGAGTCCGATTCAATGTGCGGTCTCGTACAAAAAAAAACGCGCACCGCGGTCCTGCAGCGAAAGAGCTTGCGAATCGAAACGATTTCTACCTGGACTCTCGCGATCGGCAACAAACGCGGTACTTCACTGAAAAATCGGCAAAAGGAATTTCACGATCGCGCGAATCAACTCTGAGATCCGACTATATCGATCCTCGCGAATCGATGCGTCGCGCGCCGCTCATCGTCGCACTTGATCGCACACCATATACCGATCTCGATGAGCGAAAATCGGCGGTCCCGCGAACGGTCGCGTATCGGAACCCACTTGCGTGTCCGAAGACGAGCGAGGGGATCGGTCTCACGCGTGCACACTATCTATCTCGCGCGCGGTCGTGTACATGGCAGCCGAGAAAGGCCGTAAGTAAGCGAGTTTACAAGCGATACTGATAGGTATATATATAAGAGTGCGGTGCGAAGTTGGGCTGCTATGCTGCTGCTGCTGCTGCCGCTATTACTTATTGCAAAAAGGCTCGATCGCCGTCGCCGTCGCCGCCGTTCAGCCGCTGACACACGAGGGGGGCACATATATACACGCGCGCTTGTGTATCATACCCACAGAGATATATTCATGCACTCGCGTGTGTACGTGCGCGTATCCTATCCGCAGCCTCTCGTAGTGTATCTGTCGCATGCATATTGTAGTATCGTTTTGAATTCCACCTCCGTTGGCTTTACAGCCACCACCCGTGTGTGTGTGCCAGCTCGCATGCAGCGCAGCGCAGCTCTCCGATACGATATCCTCTAACTCTTTGGCGAGCTCCACGGCGTTCGGTTGTATATTATGTATACGCGAATCGGACCGAACATGTATAACTATGATATGTATATAGCGAATACATTATAGACACCGAATCGGAGACATATTATAACGTTTTAATATATCTATTGAAAGGGACACATTATATCGGAGCTAAACTACTTATACATGTCACACAGACACACAATAGGCGACCATCATCGCGGTTGTGCGGCCCGATGCCGCGTAATTGCGCCCATCTTTTCGTATACTCGTCCGCACAGATACTCGAACGTTATGCTAATGTGTCAATAGAACTTGACGCCATTTGTCATATCCAGAGCATGTATAGAGCAGTTTTCGAGCATTAAATACATGAATCAACGCGTGGAGTCTTTTGTTCCTTCCAATATCGGCTCTATTGTACCGAGGTGTAAAATAACCGAGATCTCTCGCCTGTAAAAAGTCCATTGAATTCGATCGCTTAAAGCTTTCTCAGCCGATATGATCAATCTTGGTTGATTTAAAGTTATCTCGGTAATTACTATTCGTAACAATATCTGAAAATCCCCTCAATTTCGTAATTGTTTTATTAAAAAAAAAAACAATCGCTAAATCATAATGCGTGAGGTATTTTTAGAGATCGCCGTCAACATTATATATATATCACATAGGCAGGCATAATCGTATCATAAAGAAATAACACAGAAGCATTCGAGCCGTAATAGGTCACTCAATGGGGTTGTAGTGGTTCGTCCGTAAACGGAGGAAGTTTCACGTCGTGATATATACACACTCTCTTACGCACACACGTAATACGCGTATATGGCATGGATCGCGCGCATATACGTACGCATGCAACTTAAGTGCATTTGTACGCGTGCATATAACGTATACATAAGAGAGAATATATATAAACACTAAGCGAGCCGCAGATTCATACATATTTTTGCGTACGCGTTCAATTTCAAGATGATTTCATATACGGTTGGTTCAACTGATGCTGCTGATACGCTGTGTGTGCGAATGCGCATTACAAGATGCCTTTCGTTAATAGAGACCGATGTCGAGCTTTCAAGTACGTATTGATAACGATCCGATACAGCGCGAAATCAAATGCGAGAGAAGAAAAAAAACCTGAATTATATCCTGCACGAGTGATTCGATTATATTGTGTACTTTTAAGAGAATACGTGAGAGCTTGGATTTATGAAGAATTAATTAATACATTCCAGCTTTGTTGGTGGTCAAAATCAAAATAATTTTGACGTTCTTAGTAGCGGAAAACGACAACATATGAATGAGAGAATTGTCAATTAATCACGAAGGATTATGAAAATTGCGAGAAAACGAAATAATACGTTTTGACGTGCGCGCTTCTGCATTAATGTAGAGAGTTTGATTATACAGGAATATTGTTCTGGACTGTGACAATAAATAATGAAATATCCGACGGTCGCATCAGATATTTACCTTTTTTCACGCTTTGCAACATGCGTTTTTAATATAAAAAATATACCTTTAATTAAATAAAAGCTTTCAATATAAATAACAATTATCTCGTGACCCAAAGTATGGCAGTTTGTTCATCTTAAGCTTCTGCGGCTATTTTTATAGTTTTTCTTATCTTTGATATTTGTGCAATGCATATTTTAGGAACTATGATGCGCTCACACCACGAAATTACGAATTGATAAAACCTCACGGAATGCGGTTATTGATTAATTGAAGGTTCTTTTAATAAGGCTTGCATCATATCTATAAAATTTATGATTTCTATGAAAGGAAGCAGCGCGCACAATTTTGAGTAAAGATAGAAATAAAGTTTACTTAACTCCGTTGTTTACAAACACGAATGACTCGTTTTCGCGTTGAACAAAACCTGTTTTTTTTCAACGAATGATTTCGAAATTAAGTTCGAAATAAAGCTTATGCTCGATCGCGAGTTCAAAGAGACCGTATTTTTTATCAATGCAGCGTAAAGTCTAAATTATGGATTCAAAGTCACTTTTAATCTTAAAAATATTCGACTCAGCATCAATGTAAATTATATAATAAGTCTACGCTCGATAAAGTTAATAAATTCAATCTAGAAACAATTTGAAATTATACATTTATCAAAAGTTAAATTTTAATTAAGATCCATACAATTTAGACGATTCCTATGTTAAATAATAATTTATTATGCGATTGCGGATAAAAACAATTGTATACCGCCCTCTATTACTTGTCTGTTCACATATATTAGCGTGAAACTTCTTTACCAGTGGGCATCGAATAAATCGTCTGCTAGCGTTCTGCTTTTGAAGCTCGCACAGCTTAGATGTGTTTTTCAAAAAAACTGTTTGATTTCTTTGAAAACTGAAGTTTGATTTTTCAAAACCATATCGGAAATGGCAACATTAGCAAATTTGGCTTGGAAATGTTTCGAAACACCTCAATCGAAAACGATACCATCCTGCATTAAGGGTACTTATTTTCATTATATGCAATGATTGTTAACCTATAATTACATTTTTTTTCGCACAAAAGATATGTTTTTGTTGTCTATGATTTGAATTAATTCACGAAATGTTGAATTTTCTAGTGTGTAGTCGTAATGCTGCCAAAAAGACATCTGGTACAACATCAAACGCTGGAAATGCCAAGCCAAAGCATAGGGGATGGAAAAGACAAGATGGTTCTACAGTTACAGTTGGAACATCACTGGCCACTCAAAATAACACACGCTGGCATCCAGGGTTAAACGTAATCTCTACTATCATAATTGATTATACAAATAAAAAAATGAATGAATTCATTGACTCAACTTATGAATATATTTTAGGTGGGTTTTGGACGCAATGGAACATTGTATGCAATGGTACCTGGTAAAGTGGTAGTAACTTGTGAAAAATTTGAACCTAAGTGGGATCATACCTGGGTTGAAAGGCATTATGAAGGCAGAGAAAATCAACCACTTTACAAAAAGTATTTTAATGTTATACCAAAACCTCAACATAATAGGTTTAAATTAGTGAATAAAATCTAAATATTGTTTTGTACATGTCATAGTTTTCTCTAAGAATAAATAGCGTTGAAGTATTTTAAATTTCTACATGTATTTCTTTTATGAATTTATAATTCCTCTACAAACCTGCCCATCTCGAAGAAAAGTATTCTACTTCTTCGCCATTTTTAGATAATGTTGCATACACTGTAGTCTTACGTACGTTGTTACCCCCTCTTGTGTCGAATACCAAATTAGTTACATACATTTTTTCATCCCTTCTACGACACATTATCATGAATTGAGAGTGAAACATGATTGGATCACCTACAAATATATATTCTTTATTACTAAAATTATATTAATTATCAAAAGTTATATGAAGAGCTATATACCTGGATAAACTAAGAAATCACACCCAAATTTATCTCCGGAAGTTATGTAAAAACCTTTTTCCCACAGATCTTTGAATACTTTGTAACGTAAAATTTCTTCTTCACTGTTAGGATAACTCCAATCTTCAATTTTTATTCCTCCAGAATGCCATGGAAATGCTAAGATAAAAACAATTTAAATGAACAGCTTTTAAACAAAATTAATTAATTTTTTACCTGTATGTGTTTGTACAAGAGCATCACTTTTATCTAATTTTGGTAATTTTGCCATTTCTTCTTCAATTAAAGCATTTCTATCAATATCGATACTTTCTAATGATTTTTCAGTTTCATCATCTAGACTTTGTTTTCGCTTTCTTTTACTAGTATTCAAACCTAACATTTTTCTTTTTTTTCCATCGATAATTCGATCCATCATGGAAACTATCTACAAATTCATTCAAGTATTACTCTTTTCCTAAATAATTCAATAAATATTTTAAAAACTTGAGTAATATCCAACCTGTATCTTTCTTTGATTTTTCAAACACTCTTGCTGTTCCTCATACAGTTTATTTCTGTAATTTTCAAATTTCTTCTTCAGAGAATCCGAAGGTGTTTCCTTTAATATTGGTAAACTTACCAAATGACCAATATTTTTTTCTAATAAGAGTTTAGTTTCTTCGGGCAATAAGAGTAACGGTAGGCCTGACACGTTTGTTTGTCTAGAATTTTTTGCTATGCTGCCAATGCAGTTAGCTATGATTCTATGCTTTTGTCTTAATTCTAACCATTCTGAAAATAAATAATTAATTTAGAAAATTTCAGAACTACAGTGATATTCATAAAATATAATTATTTACCATCCGCACTCCAAACAAGAACATCAGACCCAGATAGGACAAGATTAATCTTATTTTCAGTCATTTTTGATACACTTATTTACAATTATTGACACAAGCTCATAACATAGCACTTTTGAAGAAGCAGCAGACGATTATGCCCAAGCCTATAATTAAGGTACATACATGTTACATTAGTAAAAATGAATTTTATACGACTATCTTGAAATTCGGGGAGAGGGTAGTTTTAATTAGTAAAAAACTGCTATCCGAATTTCAAGAGAATCTATCGTATCGTTCACAAGATACGTTTATCCAAAAAGTCGATGGTCTATACCTTTGTTTATATTTATATTATTTGATTCAATGACATTTACAATGAGGTTATATGTGCACTGACGCACTGACGGCGACAACTGACAGCAGGCAGCCGGCGTAATATGCCATCTACAGTGCCTGCAGTCGACAGAGTCCATGTGCGTCTGCACTCTGCATTGATATTTTGGAGTTAGGATGTAATCTATAACGTAAAAAGTTCCGATTTGTCTTCCCAGATGGAGTCATCAGCCGGACACAAGTCTTGCAGTCTGGAATAATTTAATTTGTTTTTTATTGTGAATGTTTTCAATTCATGAATTTATATTTATGGTACATTTATAGTTAACTTTGGTCTCAATAAGATGCCGGATGATGTAATAAATATACAGTTTGAATAACAATAAGAGTTCGTGTGCTAATATAATTTATGGAAAATCTCCAAAAGTCCAAAGCATAAGCATATTGGCTGTATTTTTTTTATGATTGTTGTTATTTAATGTTACATGTTTTCCATATCATTCACATAAATGAATTGAACAGTTAGAATTGAAACTTTATCAAAATTTCCCAAAGAAATTTAAATTCAAGCCCAATTTAATAACAAACTCAAATCGAAATAAAAATTTTTTTCAAAAATTCCTAAAAAGAACACAAACGAATTTTTTCAGATTTTCTCTAAAATTATTTTCAAATTATAGTTTCAGTTTTTTGAGTTGCGGCGCGCGATAATGATTGGTTTTTGGATCCGCATGTGGTGACGGATTTTTCTTAGTTTTCACTGTAAGAGCTAGAATCAAAGCAAAGATCGAAACTCTTCAGGAAATAAAAATCAATCTAATATATAAATGCACTGTAAGTGATACTTCAGGGTCCCTTTTCTATTTGGTCGAATTTTCTTTTTACATCGAAATTCTTATTTCGATTACATGTACATGTTGTTATTATAAATTCCAATAAAAAAATTAGGGCAGCTATTCCGCAACCGCCGTACAGAACCACCATCAGGTAGCCCACTTCACCACCTCTGTTGCCCTTGTTCTCTTTGTGATAACGAGTGTGTAACAATCTGAAAGGCTCCACGTACACGTAATGCCGTATGAGTCCACCCTCGTCCATCCGTCGTAAAATCCGATTAAATTTTGGTAATATCGGAAAATCGGGCGAAAAGTGATAACCATCGTATTGCATCGAGTGTACAGGCTTGGATATATGAATGTAATCGTTTTCTTTAATGCCAAAAATATTGAGTTGTAGAGGACTCACGATGCATACAATTCGTTCATTCTTTAAAAGTTTATCCACGCACGAGGTTATATTGCTGTACAAATGAATCTCCTTTCCAATATCCTTTCGGAAACGTCTCACATGGATGGGAAGACCGTAAACCATATAGTCCGAATTACGTAGATCCAGTACGGTTTCAAAGTTCGAACGAATTTTGGTGAACGTACTGAAGGCTTTCAACGAAGTTATGAAAAAAGTGCCGATCAAGGATGTGAGTAAAATCAAAGTTATTAAGGCGATTCTTTCCGATGTGTAGCGGGCTCTCCTGAAAACACTCTGTTTCAACGAGTTGGTGAACAGACGAATGAGCTCGAAAAATGACGCGGTCCACGATAATCGCAAAATGATTCGTAATAAAGTGACAAACAACATGACTACTAGGAACACAAAAAGGAAAGCTTGGGTATCAAATTTCTTTAAAATATTTTCCAAGCTACGGGTCGTGGTTTTGCGCGATACTATGAAGGCAACGGTGTCTTTCATGTAATTACTCTGCATTTTCCAATGCTCATCGATTAAATCTGGTCGACTGGAGAAGTCTATTTTTCCCGAAACAATATCCGCAAATGAACTTTGAGGATTTCCCTTTGCATCGGTTGGACTGAGATAAGAATATATTTTGATATCGTAAGTAGCATTGATGTGATTGAGCACCATACTCATGAGGCCAAAGAAAACTTCTATATCGTAACGAAGGTGCTCCTTGATCGATACGTTTTTTGAACTCTGTAGTCTTACTGAGGATTCTGCACTCATAATAAATCTGTAACCAGACACATCTAGTGATCGGTCAAAATAACACGTTTTATGATCTTTTTCATCTGAAAATAGAAAATTGTAAATCATGTCTTGAACAAAATATAAAAGTAATTGTTACGAACTATCAACAAAATTACAATAAATTCATTACTTGAGATTAAAAAATCAAGACTTTTATTTCAAACTGTTGATTCGCAAGACATTATGAGATATAGTACCTGCAGTTTGTTAAATTATTAATTATAGAAATATAAGAAGTATAAGAAATATCGAATATTAACCTTGAGTGAGCAAATTATCCTTTATTCTGTGTGAAAATAAAGTCCACCTTTCGCTCTTGGTCGATGGAATTCTGTTGAATTGCCAAAACTTTGATGCGATCGGAGCGTAGGGATTATACGTGTATATCATGATATGGCCCTTCGCAGTTCTGCACAAATAAAATGCATTGATCATTTTAAATTTCCAAGCAATACGCAACATGGCATATGAGACAGAACAAGCATCTTGAGTGTTTTTATTGACTATGAAAAGCGAAGCGAGACTATTCCAAAAGATAGACTTCCGGAAGTTCAAGAGAAAAGTCGAAAAATTGCGTAGCGAATCAGTGCTTACGCAGACAATTTGTACAGGATATGATTTTCTATAGAGTATAGTTTTATTTAATTTCATGATTGTCAAAAATCGACGATACTTTTCACATTTTAATGTGTCATTTATTCCAGTCGAATTAAAATAGAATAAAGGTAAGTAATTTTGAGTGTAGGACCAGATTTCGCAGTTCTCCCAATCACCAAACACTATGACATCTTTTTTACCTAAATTCGTTTCCAGATAACAACTCTGGAGAAAATCTTTCTGAAATGTTATATGCCAATAATTCAATTGAGTAATCTTGATATTTTCATGTTTTTATGCAATACTATTATTTGAGCAAATCCCTCTTTACATTCTGAAAATGAAGTATCGTACACATTGACACGTCCTTGATTTTTCGTATTGTCTTGTATGTTACATTGCGCACAAATTATTATGCAGCAAATAAATGTGATTAGATTTATCATTTTATTTGAAATAGCAACAATTTAGTACACAACATTCTTTTAAATATTTTGTATTAAACAACAACACAACATTCTTTTAAATATTTTGTATTCCCTTAGTAACTTAGTACACATGGGTCAACGATTAGATAACAATATGATTTCTTATTTGAAACAATCATTGAATCAATAATAATTTTTCAAAATATTTTTAAAGATTAATGACTTCTGATGAGCTTTGTTGGACATTTGAACAAGTAGTCAAGATTCACTCTCAAGATAGTCCATATTTACTGTACACGGAAAAAATAACGTGATGCGCACTACAAGACTCGTGTTCGAGGCTAAAAAAAGTCATGACTTTTGTTACACCAACTAAAATTGTTAGTTACAGTAATAAAAAACTAATTTTGGTACATAGCACAACATTTTTACCAAACAATATTTTTGATTAAAATTTTTTTATTACAACAAAAATGTTTAATTAATAAAATGTTTGATTGAAGTTAAAAAAAAACAAACTCTTTTTTTGAAAAATTTATCAAACAATTACTATTTTGGCAAGATTTCATTGTAAAGTAATAAAGAAAACTATTGAATAGATACTGGGTGCATTTTCTGCGGTAATATGCACTTTTAATAGTTAGTAATAAACTCAAAACATTATTTTTTGTGCCACCCCAACCTAAAGTAACATTTTACTCCCACTGAGCGAAATGAAAATGTTACTTTAGGCTGGGGGATTCACAAAAAACTGTATTTGCACCTATGTAGCGAAAAAAGGAAGTCTCAGAGCACGTGATTATCAACCTCGGCTTCGCCTCGGATGATAAATTACACGTGCTCTGAGACTTTCCAGTTTTTCACTCCCTAGGTGCAAAATATACTATTAATTTCAGGTGGAACATTAGTAAATCGAATTTATTATAAAAATATATTATTATTATAAGTAGTAAATTATTGGGTCAACGAAAAATGATGTATAAAAAATAATAAAAAGTAAGAAAATAATTATTGTGAATGATTTATAATCGATACAATGGTGAACTTAATATGTAAAGACATAATTAATGTAAGCTTGGATCATCTGGCATTAGATACAGTTTTTAAGTTTGAGCTAAAAATGATGTTCAAGTGTATTGTAATGTAAAGTACAAAGTAGTAATGTAAATTGCAAAGAATAGACGTGGACATCAAACATGTATGCATAAAAAATTGTTAAGATTGTTTTTACACTCTGAACAGAGTTTGAAATAAATCGAATGGTTGCCCGATTTTGCTCTTTTTTAGGAGCACGTTTTTAAACTTCAAAAATTCATCGACACCATCTAAAATCATTTGTTTGAGTCCTAGTTTGAAGGAAACTTCATTTTAAACCTCAAACTTTCAGATTTCGATGGATCCCCCGAGATACAAAAAATTGTTGAAAAAGTGGACCACCCTAATGTACAGGTATCGCCTGCGTATTATTTCATTGAAAACCTTAAAATTTCAGCTCGAACATCTGACTAGGTGATAAAAAATTTTTTTTCTAAAACGGCCTGGTCTAAATTGAAAGGCAAATTCTCGAGAATCACTTACATGTAGACTAAGAAACTGCTAGAAAATATATAAAAATTTTACAAAGATTTCTCGTAATATCTGGGTAAAATGATGGTATATTTACGTAAATCATTCATGCAAATTTTATGTTGATTCTTGCAGTAGGAACATATATTAGGTTCGAATTGAATGATAAATAAAATCAAAATCTATAACTGTGTTTGATTCGTTTATACGGACGTGACAATAGGGTAAATTAAGGCCGCGTCAACGAGTCAGTGGTTACAAGATTCGACACTCACTGCCGAATCTTGTAACTAACCAATATTTATGAAAAATTGAATAATAAAATTCACTTAAGAAGAATATATAAGAAATTTGAAAAAGTAATTTTTTATTATTAATTTATTTATTTGAATGACATGAAGAATTTACATAATTGAATAAAAACAGACATAACTAAAATATTGAAAGTATGCTTATTAACATTACGAGTTTTGGCCTGCCACCGCCAAGCAAATACCCTACATATCATCATCTTTTTCACTCCTTTTACGTTGATTATTGTCACCATTCAATTTGTAGCCTTTTTGGAGCTTTTCTGGCTCTAACGGGTCTTTCGTTGCTACATTTTATTACATCTGTTATTACATTTATTTTACCGATCTTATTAGTTTGACCTGTAGCTGCCACGCAAATATGATACAAATCTTTGTTCATCAATTTCTCAAGGACCATTTCACAGCACTCAAGTGGCAGCCGATAGTGTATCAATTTCCAGAAAGGTTCCAGAGCCCAGCTTTGGAAAAATTTTCTCGACATCATCTCGCACAAATGCCCACAACAAGCCTTCTTTACTGAATGCTCTTCGGAACGGATCCACCTCAATTTTCCCTGATTCACTAACTCGTAGTAGTCCATATACGTCAGTCGTTTCGCTGCCTCTTGGGGTCGTAAATGGATTAGATCGTAGAGCGACAAGTTCGGTTTCACCATTGTCTCTACGTAATACTTGCTGTCGAATCCCTCGACGTCATACCAACGTTGGTCAAGATCCTCCAACGTCAGGAACAATTCGAACTTGGCGAAAAACTTCATGATCGTTAGGGCGTCTCTTCGGTCCAGCTCGTATGCTCTTTTTTCTAGGCACTCGATGACGGCTAGAACGCCAATTGCTAATCCCAATTCAGAGTCAATAAATGTGTAGCGGTACGACTTGAAGCACTCGTCGAATTGGCTCAAAGTGGGAAATACGAAGCTCGACAGATCGGCGCCACGATTCAGCAAAGTCTCGACCGCGTGCGGCAAGCCACTCGCCACGGCCCATTGAAGGGGTGTCCTACCCAAATTATCGAGGACATCGACCTGCACCCGCTGATTGAGCTCGTCATTTATTCTGAAAAAGAATTCCGCCAAGTCATCGACGTAATATTGGTCTCTCTTGCAAATAATATGCAAAGGAGTTGATCCCTCGTCGTTGGCCAAACTCGGATTGGCTCCTCTTCTCAGCAGCAACTCCGTCATCTTCTTCAGATCGCTGTATTTCAAAGCCAAGTGAATCGGTGTATTACCCAACTTATCACGGGCGTCAATCTGCACCAGTTGATTCAATTCGTCATTGATTAGGAAGAATCGCTCTACTATCTCACAATCCCAGTCGTGTTTGACTTTAACGTGCAAAGGTGTCGAGCCTTTCTTGTTGGCTAAATTTGGATTGGCGCCTCCTCTCAGCAGCATGTCCACTATATCACTGTTCGGTTCTGTAAATCTCATAGCAATGTGTAGTGGCGAATCACCTGTTAGTGGCCAGATACAATTGGGATCCTGACCGTGCTCGAGGAATTTTCGGACGACGTCGTCGCAGTCAAAATGGCAGGCCGCGTGAAAGTGCGTGCAGCCTGACTCGTCGGTGTAATTCACGACAAACCTGTCGTATATATCAAAAAGGCGAGGGAAACATCGATTCCAGAAACAGGTCTCGTCGCTGTTTTCAACCGCATGATGTATTGGTGTGGTGCGACGCGGCGATATACATCCATTCTCATCAACTTCGGGCTCGTCTTTGTAGCCCAGGCTAGTGTACAGAATGAATGTGTCGCTTGGGATATAACCAAACTCTTTGTCCTTGTATTTTATGGAGTCCCAGAGAAGACACTCAATCTCTTTTGGGCCCAATAAGAGCTTAACGATATTGAAAGGAAATGGACCTCCATTATTGAGTATTGATCGATAGAATTGACCAAGAAAATTACATCGCTCTTCTTCGATATTCCAATTAACCTTGTTTCGTAAATCCTTCAATTTTTCTAATAATTGTTGGCACTCGCGCGTGAGCATCATTTTTCGCGTTTACACACACAGATCGAGATTTTTTTTTACTTTTAAAACACTTATTGCAGTCGCGGCGGCGTTCTAATGTGTACTGAAGCACGACGATACGTATGTTGCACTCTTTATGAAATGAGTAAAAAAACGTGTGGCTCGACTGTTCGATCACGTGGCCGTAATTGACAGTGGCAGAGCCGGCACCAACGAACGCACAGCACGAGAGACTAAAAACGACTAAGATCCATCTGGCACGTTGCACTTGTGAAAACTACTTTCACCTAAAAAACTTGGCGAGCTACAATGCAAACGTCGCAGTACGCAGTAACCGTTTCCAAATTCGAATGGAAACTTTTTTTTGGGAATCCGATAATTTACGTGATACTTTTAAGTACACGATTGTTACCGATTCGACAGTTTTTATGACGAAGTATCGATTATTTGAGATCATCGTCAGCACGTTTGATTATCGTTATTCTAAAAAAATCTCGTTTATTTACGTGTATTTTTGTGAAAACGATTGAACGTTAAACCGTCAGTACTGTTGAGTTTATTATGTAAAGACGAATGGCCAATTTGAATGCGAGACGTTTATTGCATATTTGAAACGAAAATGTATTCAAATTTTATATTTAAGCTAAATGAGTAATAAAATATTATTAAAATATTTTATTAAATAAATATCTACCAACACTAATACGAATGAAATTCCAAATATTATATAAAAAAAAAATTTAAATCGATACTTTAACAAAAATATTAAGTTCAATGAAAAAGAATATCTAAAAATGTTGAAAAAGTTAATCTAAAATGTTAAATTAGCTGACTATGACAGTCATCAGAAGTAAAACTTCTCTAAAATTAATTAACGAAAGTAGAAAGTAGAAAAATCGTGAAAAATGAAAAAAAAACATGAAAAATAAAGTCTTGAAAAAATTGTGACTGTATCCAAAAAAAATTAAAGTTCAAAAAAATTGAGAAATGCATTCGAAAAAGTTTTCACGGCGATAAGCAAGGAGTACGAATTGCAAAGACACCTGCAAGGTCATAGGCAGCAGTGGTGGCGGCAAATATGAGAACACCTGAAGTGTATTAGCGGGAAATACAACATATGCGTGGGCTTTACTTAGCTCCTCGAATGTCGTTGTACTCTTTTTAAACATGTGCGAAGGGGTGAGTTGGGCGACGGGGAGGGGAGTCTTATGGGGCGATGTGCTGCCTATTGTTTTAGCCGATAGAGGGCTGATGCGTACAGAGCTGTACTAATGTTTATAAAAGAATTATTCAATTAAATTATTCTTCCAATGATTTTCTACATTTTAAGAAAGTCATTTTAGCATTTAGACGTAACAGAGTTAGATTCCGGTAGCACATAAGTTACGCGCATCTCGCATACTCACAGGCACACGCACCACCACACATGAGCAGCATTACTGCAGCACAGATATAGCCCCGCGGGTTAATCGTGCACAGCTCGCACTTCGCCAAGTCAAAAAGCCTCGATATGATAACTTTTGTAGTCGTCGCGAGCTTACGTCGCTATAGGGATGGAAATAAGAGCATAACATTGGCAACGAGTGGAGTGTCGATCAGTGGCGGCGGCAGCAGTAGTACTTCGTAGTCTTTTTAGTTCATTAGTCTCTTTCATTCCGCATTTAATTGGCTTGAGCTTTATAGAATTTTAGACGCTAATTTCGGAGCTTCATCGGAAACACGTACACGATTGCATCTCGTTTTTATCGTTCGAGTCATACGATCTTCTTTTAATCGTAACAAGAGTCGCGCGTAAGCCTCTCTGGGCGATTGATTCGACCTACATATACACGGCGAGGCACAATATTTAATTTAGTAATCATGGTGATGATTTTTTTCAAGTTTGACTCAAATGGCGCTTACCGGACAAAGCCAAGCGCGTCTCTTCGTCGTGTTATTGATCAATCATTCGGCATGGCTTGACGCGGCTTTATTCCGACATGTAGTACAAGTAGGTGTCGGGATCAAAAACATACACGTTCGTATCTCATTGTTGTTTCTCACATTATTGTTTCGGCATTCGATTATTTATTATTTTTTTCTATTTATTAAAATTTTGTTATAGCCGCAAGAATAGCGAGTTTTAAATAAATCGTACTAGTAACTAGGTGTCAATAAAATTGTAAACAAAAGAACGGATAAATTTGATCCTTGCAGGTAATTATTTTATATTTAAAGTATGTTTTGGAAAAAAAATGAAAATTATCAAATCCTTTTTTCTTAAATTTATACCATTTATTGTTTTAAAACGTATGTAAATTTCTTTATTTTAATTTGTGTTATTTGTTGCTCAAAAAGTATTTAATTAAAATATTAAAAAAAAGGTTGAACATTTCCATTACACTTTTGGCCTCGCCAACTTTCGATGCAAAATTAAAGAAATAATTCAACACCTATGAACTCTAATTTAAAATTTGATTTTATTTTTCCTAGGTACTTTACTGTATCAATTCGACAAACGAGCGATTCACTATAGAATCATTAAAAATGATTCATTTAAGAAATTCAACTTCGCCAACTATGAAGCCTTCTCAAATTTAATCTATGAAGCTTGCAAGTTAACAGGAAAGATCGATAAACATGATTGAGTTACCTGACATAATGTCATTTATTTACTTCCAAGGTTTTATGATTATTTACTGATAGATCTGTAACGATAGATCTGATAAGTACACATGGTGTTCTACTTATTGACAATAATTCACAATTTGTTCATAATTAAATAGTCGACAAATAAGGTCATAGATTTATAATTTTACGTCTGCCACGAAATATCGTTAAGCTACTAAAAATGGAGAGTCCAGTGAAAAGACGAAGAGAGTCGAAGAAAGAGCGACGATCCATCGATTTGAACGTACGATTTTTTTTACTGTTGATAAAATTTATTGAAATCAATTAAAAATTAATAACTATTAACCTCTGTCTGGGGTAACCTAAAAAACCTTCGTATTGACAGAATTCGGAACACGTGATCGGCCAGTTGAAGGGAAAACTCGCGATTGTGACAACCGAAATGAAAGATGCCGTAGAAAAGATGAATAGTATGACAATGGAGATGAACAAGATCAGAGAAGAAAATATTTCCTACAAAGGTGTGGACCGTTATAATTATTTTATTGTTTTTTAAATTTGCGATAATGATTACATAAATGAATTTTTTTCGCAGATCGAATTGCTGACCTCGAGCAGGAAAATGCTCTTCTCGTTTCTCAAATCGAAGAAATGGCCAATGAGCAGGCGCAAAGGGACGCCATCATCGAGGAATTTGGTATAGCTGTCGAGGCCCGAATCGTCGAGTGGAAGGTATATCATGCCGAAGCTTTCAGCTTCTGTCTTCTCGTTTCATTAACAGAAATCGGCATTGAATAACGAAACATATTGCCGTGTATCTCAGGAAATATTGGACGAAAAGGACACGACCATCACCAAGCTCAAAGAGAATCTCATGGCTACGGACAGACTGACGAACGTCTCGCCGGAGGAGAGAAGCCACGCGGAGATGGAGCGATTGATTCAGGACATCGACCGCCGCGACGAGATAATAGCCGAGCTACAGAGCAAGCTCGCCGAGGCAGTTGTCGAGATAAACGAGAGCAGTTTGCTCATTGAAAAGTTCAGATCCGACTGCAAGGCGTAAGTAAAAATGCGCGGCCCGCTTTCTACCTTCGCACGCCTAACAACTTGCGCGCACTGTATTTTTTTCCAATTTAAAATTATGCAACGTCGCTCCTTTGTGATTCGGCGTATCGATAAAACACAATGAGAGGGAAATCAAACGGCTATTTCGACGTAACGCTTGCAGGAAAGACGGTTCCAAGCGGCTCAGTAAGGACCAGCGGGAGCTAAACAAGAAGATGGCCGATGCGAATAAAAGAATAAGCACTCTGGAGCACTTGTTGGAGCGCGTTGAAAAAGATGCCAAGGTCAAAAGTGAACAGGTATTGTATCCAGCGGGCCCTTTGACAAATCGATATTAGATATTTTTACCTGATTGTTTTGACTAATAAATATTATTTCTTTGACAAAGCTCTGCGAGGCTCTAGCGATTTTAAACAAGTACGAGGATGAAAATACGAGCTTGGCAGAGGCGTTCCAAGAGATTCGAGTTTTGAAAGATCAAGTGTTGAAGAAAAATCAACATATCGAAGAATTCGTGAACATCGTCAATAAGCTTGAGGAAGAAAACACTCAGTTGGAAGAAGCCATCGTGATATTGCGGTAAAAGAGACAAAACGTTATTCAAAAAAGCACATAAATTAACGAAATACTGCTACACGAATTGGTTTTATTTTTTCTTAGGAATAAATCCAGCACAGGGGAGGATGAAGATCTTTCCCTCGGTGAGCTGGTCCTCAATCGGCACAAAGCTCAAGAAGAGCAAATTATGAAGATGCAACGAGATTTTGACGAACTTTCCAGTGAAAATGTCGGCTTGAAATTCCAGGTAGTAAAAATGTCATTTTCGTAGGAGTGAATAATTTTAATTCATGGCATTAATTCATTTAGATTCGCAAATTAAAAACTGCGCTAAAAGAAACGCTGAAAAATCAACTGAAAAGATCGAACGGTACATCGAGCGACGGTGAAAATCAGGATCAACTGAGTCAACGCTCGGAATCGAAAAAAGAACACGTCGAACTTTTGCGAATAAAGGAAAACGTAAAGTCGATAATTGAAGAGAACGAGGCGCTGCGGCAAGGAATGCACGAAATTCTCGATTGCATTCATAATCAAGAAGGTAAGTTTGATATATCAAACAACTTGCGCCCTAGTAAAAATATAAGACGTTAATAATGGTCTAAGGACATTATTTGGCTTGTTTTTATTCATTTTCTGTTACAATTATGTTAAAATTATCAGGCGTATTTTAATGATTCGTTAATGGCAACTTAATTTTTTTAAATTCCACTTAAAAGTGGTCAAATCTTCACCGCTAGATGGCGAGTACCTTTGATTTTTGTACCCGCAAGTGGCAAAGTAAAAATAACTGTATAAGAAGGATGGTTTAAATGACATGTAATTTAATGTATGTGAGTCTTTTTCTATAATTGTAGGTCAAAGTATCGTTACGATTCAATCCGAAACGTTGGAAAATTTGCTTCAAGCCTTGGATGCAAGACATTTAGCTGGTTGGTATCATCCAGCGATGCGTCTTCAGGGTCGCGTTAATTACTTACAGGGAAGCAACGCCGAGCTCAGAGCACAACTTCAACAAATCAGGTAGATAGGCTGCTCGAAAAAATGTCTAAAATTTTAACTCTAGATCGTCGATTTCAAATGTTTTGTGCAATTATTCACAGAAAAAATCAGATAATGCTGCAAGCACAAATTCAAGATCGATCGGACAGCGTCGAGGAGGGCGAATGTTCCCAGCCTCAGTCGACCTCGCCTCCCGTCGAGATGTCGTCGCCGCATCGCAAGGACGCGATGCACGACTCGCCCAAATCCGCTCGAAGCTCGCACTCGCAGAACGCGGACTCGGGCCGGGCCTCGGGCAAGGCCACCGAGCTCGAGGAGATGCAGCAGGCCGACGACGACGTGGCGGCCTATTACGGCGGTAACGACACGCCCATGGCCGACGACGCAGAGTCGCTCGGCAAACGATCCGAGGAGATTTACGCCATGGCCAAGGAGATGGTCGCGCAGGAGAGCGACTTCAGACGCGCCCTGAACGACGCCGAGAAGAAGCAGAAGATCCTCGAGGCCAGGATAGCGGAACTGCGCGGAAATCTGAGCAGCTACGTGTCGGTGGAGGAGCACGAGCGCTTGAAACAGAAGTGTCTGGACGCGAATTTGAGATTGAGATCGGCCCTCGAGTCCAAGTACGCCGAGCAGAGCGACGAGCTTCGAGGCAAAGCCATGAGCGAGCTGCGCAACGAATTGGTGGTCTTGCACAGTCGCTTGGCTCAATTGTCGCCAAAAATTAGGAAAAATCCGTCCGAGGACGATGGATATTCGGACGACGTCATGGAGTTGAAAGCGGAAAACGAGAGACTGAAGAAAGCCGCCGAGATAGCGCACGAGGAGGCCCTGGTCCATCGGGAAATCGACTCGACCGTCCTCGCGGAATTCAACGACTTGCGCAAACGAATTGCCAAATTCGAGATCGGCGACGGCGAGGCTCTGCGCGAAACGGCCAGATTGTCGCTCGAAGTAGCCAATCGCAAAGTCGTGGAGGTCGAGTTGCGCGAAAAGATCAGTCTGCTCGAGAGAAAAGTTATGGAAATGCAGGAGACGATGGATAGGAAAAGAGAGTCGGACAGCGACGGCGAGATAGCCGAGCAAAGACAAACGACTTTCAGCTCGAATGAGTATGAATTTGAGTTTTTTTTATTGATTCATGAAAAATCATTTGACAAATTTATTTGGACGAGTAATATATTTTTTTAGAAATCAAATTGAAGTAATAGAATTTCTGCAACAACAGTACGCTGGCTCGACATCTTTGAGCTCTTGGGAGAGATTCGAGGCAGCCATGAACAAGCTGAACAGCGATCGAAAAGAAGTGAAGGAATTACTGGGCCAAATAAGCGATCGTAATAACAACTTGGAAGTACAGCGTGAAACTCTCTCGACTCGATTGAGAATCGTTGAACAGTTGAAGGATATTCTCGAGCAACAAATCGGTAAAAAAGATGTCGAAGATACGATGCTTAAGTTTAACGAGGCATCCAGAAATATAATTGATGTAAGTGTAGTATAATAGTATAATAACTTGGAAATGCAGAGCTTTATTTATTCTACTTTTCAGGAGTCCATGTATAAACTCCAGATCAGCCAATTAACGAAAGAACTACAAAAAACTAATGTAGATCTGTCAAATCATGAGGCCAAATTAGAGTTAATGGAGAAAGAAATGATAAGTGTACAAAAAGTGTGGCAAGTGAGAAAAAGCGAAACCATTAGACGCGTCTCAGCCGTGGATGTAGCTACGGAGACCGATGAAAAAGAGACGGAAAAAATTATGGAAAAACAATTTGCCGTCAAAGCCACCCAAGTTGAATTAAAATTACGTTCGATCGAATGTCAATGTGATATCGAAGAATCGCAGAAAGTCGTTGTCGACAGCGACGACGAGACCGGTAACGGTGTTCAAAATAAAAAAGACGACACTTCTGCGACTGGTAAGCCGAGTAACCATTTTTTTCACATTTTTGATACAAAGAATTTATCAAGTAAACGATATTCGGCGTTTTACAGTGCCAAACGTGGCGATTCTGCAAGAGCAGCTCGGCCAAGCTCTGGCTCTGGCCTCGAAGCGCGCCCTGGCCGTGGCAAAATGCGAACCCGGCCTCGCTGAGTACCAGACTCTCGTCGACCTCATCGAAGAAAAATTGACCGCCAAAAGCAGCAACGTCGTGCCCGCCGCCGAGCCCGCCAAATCAAGCGAGGACATAGCCCAAATTACGTCGGCCAATGACGCCCTGTTGTCCACG
Source organism: Trichogramma evanescens (assembly GCA_902732785.1). NCBI lineage: Eukaryota > Metazoa > Arthropoda > Insecta > Hymenoptera > Trichogrammatidae > Trichogramma > Trichogramma evanescens. Next base: position 65,040 of record CACVKI010144375.1, read on the forward strand.
GTGCGCAGTTTGGAGAAGCTGCTGATTTGCAAAGACGAAACCATCGAGAGGTATCAGGCTTTGCTGAAAGAGGATCGCGAAAAACACAACGAGGCTGTTGAGAGATATCAGGAAGAAATTCAGAGCTTGAAAAAAATTTACTCCGATAGGAAGGTCCCTGAAATAAAGCTAGATGATTTGTATGTTATATTCTTGTCTTCTTTGAAATTATCAATTGGAAAACACGTTTATTAAAAAATATTTATTCTATAGAGATGAAGAGTCCGAGTACCCGGAGAGAGACATACCGATTGGAGAAACAGCTCGAAGTAACAGATCGGAAGAAATCCTCAGTCTAAAAGAAAAACTACATCGACTTGAATCAGAGCTAAACGTCAGCAACGAAGTAGCTGAGAGATGGCATCAACTGGCCGAGGATCGATTGAAACATTTGGACAGTACCAGACAAAGGTAAATTTTATTTCATTTACTTGTTCTTCTCTTTCTGTTCGTTTGTTCGGAAAAAAATATCAATTTATCCTGACTATAGATTGGAGCAGCAGCACAAAGAGGAAATGGACAGTTATCGTAAAGAGCTGATCAAAAGACAGCACGAGGTGAACGAGCTGCGTTATCAGATGAGCGAAGTGCGCCGGTCAGCGAAATCCGAAATTCAGTCGTTCATGAAAGCTCTGAAAATAGAAGACAACAAATTGGCGGAAGAAATCGAGGTGTGTAATTGATTCGAATAATCTATTCATTGTAATCTGCATCCCTTTCTAATACCTTTTCAAACTTATTATGCTACTTTATTTGTTTATTATTTTCATTGCATTTGGAACTATTTGGTTTTAGAACGATTTGGAAGACCACGTGACGGTGACATCTCAAAAGTTTTCGACTACGTATACGGTCGACGACTCGAGGCGTTCCGATTACGAACCCACTCAAACGCACATAGAAAATCTACGCAAACAGCTTCAAGCTCACATAGAAAAAGAAAAATCATATAAAAATGAAATTACCGAGTTACAGCAGCAATTGAGTCGAAGGTAAATTCAATTCCATTCCATTTTCTTATACGTATCTTCACACATGCTCATTATGAATAATGGTCTAAAATATGACCATTTAAAATTTCATTAAAAATAATGCAATAATTAGCTTGTATTTAGTAATTTTTCTGTTACAATTATGTTGATAATAATTAGCGCACTTTGAGTAATCTAAAAATGACGAGTAAATTGTTGAAAACAATCTGGACTATTTTTCAATCACTTTGAATACGCTAATACTTATACTTCACCGCTAGATGGCGAGTATCTTTATTTGTGAATCTGCAAGTGGCAAAGTAAAAATATTTCTATATAAGTAACAGAACAATTTTAGCAATTGAAAATATTTGAGTGATTGTATAATTGTATTTAAATGGTAATAAAATGTAATAAAAAATGGTAATAGAATAGAAAAAAAACGGAAAATTACATGGCCATAAAATGTTGAAAAAAAATGTTACACTTTTGGTTAGAGTGTGTCCTTTTATGTTTAAGAAACTATTTCGTTGGATAAAAAACCATAAAATATTGAGCATTTTCACAAGGGTATAATATCTTCACTGCTGAAATATGTTTAATAGGTACATGGCTATTAAAACTCAAGAGAAAAAAGCATCTAAGCGTGAGTTACAACTGGAACGAAAAGTCAAGGAATTGGAAGAAGAATTGTACGAAGCTAAAGAGCTACTCGACCGGCATTTCATTGCGATGCAAGCCAAAAGAGCAAAAGTAAGTATTAGAAAGGCATTTGAAATTCGGCTAATCATATGTCAAAACAATTTGAATCGATAAAACTCTCGATTGCATTCGATTATTCTAGACCGCCGAGGACTTGGGCCTGTGGGAAAAGTTGAAAAATTGGCAGAAAGCGGCGGAGCGTCTTAAGGAAAAATTGCGCGAGAAGACCGAAGAGTGCCAGAAACTGCAGCAGAATCACGACAAGCTGCGCAATCTCATCGCCTGCATGGAGCGGGAAAAATGGTTTCTACGCGGCAAGTTCATTCGCGGCGAGAGCGCCGTCAATGTGCCGGTGTGGCCGTCCAGCGGTGCGCCGTCGCCGTTGGAGCAGCATCATAATCATAATAACAATAACAACAGCAACGACGCGCTGGTCGAGGAGCTGCAGAGAGAATGCCAGGAGCTGCGGGAGCGCATTAAGGAGCTGGTCGGCCGCTTGAGCCGCCAGGACAGCGAGAAAAGCGACGAAATCAAGAGATTTGCATCGGTCGCTTACGAGGTTCGTTTGCTCGCAGAGGGGCCTTTTTTTCTCAATTACCTCGCCGCGACTTAACGTTACGTGCAGCCGAGATAAACGCATAATATATGTAAAGTTCTGCAAACTTATTACGGCACAGCGAAATGCTTTTCTTTCCTCAAAACGAGCCGGATGAAATTAGCTTCATTCTGCTGCGGTTTCTTAAAAAGAAAAAAAAATTGTCATCTCGAGTGAAAATGATAAACGGTTTTAGCTGGAAAGTGAACGATGCACTCTCGAAAGATATTAGAAAGTTTACATGATGTAATTGTCGCGTGATTTTTCAGGACAATGATTTCATAAAAACAGAGCTGAAAACTCTCATAGAGACTCAAGAGATTTTGGAAAAAGAAAATTTGAAGCTCGAGACGGACAATTTCGAGCTGCGTTTGGAACTAGAGAGAGCCCACGTCAATATGCCTCGATACGAAGAGAAAATACAACATCTGGAAAAGTAAGTAATCGCGAATCATCCTCATGTAAGTGTGACCTTAAATTGTGCCGAGTCCCAAATTATATCCCCCACGAGAGAGACCAATTGCATCGCTGAAAAAAGTCGCGACATTGACCCTGCCCAGGTACATCGAGCTGATGAAGTCGGAGAAGGCGGCGTCGGCCGAGCTGTCGACCCCCAAGACGACCTGCTACATCCCGACGATGACGTCGACGACGACGACGCTGACCTCGACGCAGAATCGTCGCGAGGGCACTCAGCGCACCAAGAGCGAGCTCGAGCGCACCGTGCTGACTCTGAAGAGTCTGGTGGAGAAGCTCCAGCAGGAGAACAAGAGGCTGCGCTCGAATCTGCTGCACAGCGACATGGAGACTAGGCCCTGCGACTGCTACTATCTGCGGGCCGAGCTCGAGAAGGCCAGCCAGAAGATCGTCGATTTGGAGACGGACCTCGAGATGACCGAGAAGCGGCTGGCCCTCATGGAGAGTTTGGCCCTGGAGAAGTGCGACGAGGGCGCCTCGGGCCAAGTGGCTCTTCTCAGGCAGCAGCTGGACAGTAAGTCGCAGCTACTGCTCAAAGTCAAGGATTTGTTGGCGAAGGCCGTGGCCAATGAAAAAGCACTAAGGCACCAAGTGAGTTTTCAATAAAAGTGTTCAAAAAAATTCATATAAACATAGTTTTGTACGCACAAATCATATTTATTTATAAGCATTTTTTGACGCTCTTACACTTTGTTAATTTTTTTCTTTCAGATACAGCAACTTGAGTTTAAGCAAACACTTTCTATAATACCAGAGTACGGATCAAGTTTATCTCATCCATAAAATAAAATAAACTTTTCAAATAAAAGCACAATATTTTTACACTATTTTACGGGCGATTTACATTGTAAGTATATATTTTGTAAAGATTAATGCTTTTGTGTAATTAATCCAGATTCTATATCAATAAAATGTATATTTCATAAGAAAAGCACTGCTACTATTATTTGCAAAAATTCACACGCGTAATTTTTATCACTGAACTTCGTTCAAATTAGTAATGAAAGGTGCCAACGAGTCCGGATCTTCGACGTCCGGGGTCATCTTTCCTTTGAACTTTACGCAGTACTCGTCGCAAAGTTGCACATCGAAGTATATCCCTAGAAATTTTTTGCACTGCGAACAGTTTCTGAAACACGTGCCTGTAAGGAAATGCAATGGATAATTATTATTCAATTAAATATTAATTATAATAGTATGAAAAAATGATTTTGGCACGCATAAGCTTACCGACTGATATATGGGCTGTTGAAACTGAGAATAAAAATATGCTTATGACCAACAAAGTTAAAATGAATCGTTTGGAATACATTTCTGATATAAAAATGATTTCGCTGCGATGAGATTCTTCACTATTACTCGAAATTCAACTTGTGCGTGTGGTAGTCTGTGAACCTACAATGCTTGACTAGGAAAGAACGGGAGCTTTATATATTTTTTGTTCCAAGCACGAATCCAATTTTTGGTATCCTGTCGTGATATCTTTTACCTTAATTTCATTTCCCCCTTTTCTCATCGAAAGAAATAAAGATAATAAAGATAGTCCGAGAATCGAGTAAAAATGTAGATCAAGGGAGCTAAATCATTAGTTGCCCTAAAATAAAAATAGATGATAAATAGAATAAACGAGCATTAAAAGAATTTTGTCCAATTGATAATTTATTTTCATAAATAATGAACATGGATATGTAAAAAATGTTTGTATAAATTCCTTGCCAGCCTCAATGACTAAACTAAATTATGATTATAATAGTTTCATGTTATATTAATGTTATCAGCTAAAAATGTACAAGATTAACTCATTCGAGTTAATAGTTAATGTATCATAATATTAAAAAAAAAATTGATTTTCCATTTTTAGGAAAACATCAATTTTTCGTTACGTATAAAATACTTGAAAGGATATGCATTTTTCATTGGAAAAATAGTCTTCAAGTCAGTGAGCGAGATTGCGTTCGAACGGGCGCACTTGCTCTATCTCTCGCATCTCATTACAATTAAAAAGTTCTTTACATCAAATATACATTGATTTACTCTACACACAGGAAAGAACAGAAGCTCGTTTTCGCCGATGCGTTGCGTTATTAACTTATTCTTTAACAGTCCATCTACGTAAGCTTAGAAGCTAATGAAAAAAAAAGTTTGATTCCATTCATTTAGAGACGCTGTCCGAAATGCGTATTGTAAATGCGAACGAATGGATTTTGATAGGTTTGCTGCGGATACTCGGCCCATTTGGACAGATCGATACTCGGAAGGACGCCGCTCTTGCACGGCACACGTGGATTGCTGAAACGAGAGTTTCACTTTTATTGTCCGAGCTCTTCGTATACTACTTTAATAATGCATGATCGACAACTGAATGGAAAACTTACATCTCGTGATCGGGCAGCACCATCGGATAAACCTGAATGGTGTCGATGAGATCGGTATTATCGCAAATCACTCGCGCCAGCTTTGTCTTCCTTATTTCGCGCAGTTGAGCTGAAAAGGGCGAAATAACGACGCGCAAATCGATCGTCAGTATAACGGAATGGATCGAGAGCCTAAAAAAAGTATACAAAGTACTCACCGGGAGTAAACGATGACGGCTGATTGGGCAGCTCGTACCAGAAACGATCTCCGCGTCTCGTGTTGCTGAATTGCGTGGCGATGATGCAGGCGAAAGTTGGCCCGAGCATGCTCTCGGGCAAGGGCCTCTCGGAGACTCCTCCGGACCAAAGATCCACGTCCGCAGGGTGTCTGTAATATTTTCATTTTTGCAAATGAATCATCTGGTCATTGTATATTTTTATTTTAATGAGCTGCCACCCACTCAGTTTTAAGGATTTTTTTGTAGAATTGCTCATATATAGAGCGTTAGATTATCTGATAAAAATTCAATAAAGATGATCATTGCAGAGACAAGAAAATCTTCATTAGTTCGTACATGCTATTTGGCAGTGCGTATTGCTAAAGTACCAATATCATTTAATTGTATTACGTCTCACGAATGTGGCGCGTATCCAGCTGGGATAGTAATTAGTCCATTTGGAGCGCGTGCCGGTACAACATTAACGTGACGTGAAAGATATTATCGCATTTGGACGTTTCAAGACTCACTTCTTTTTTTCGTTTACGCTATGTTTTTCCCTTTTAAGATATCATTAATGATAATAATTTAATTTTTTAACGATCTTTCAAATAGTATTTCTACTTCCCAAAGTCTTGTGTAAAGTATACATTTTATTTTAATAATATAATTTGATAATTTGAAAATTTTTTCTAATACCCAAAATATGCCTCAATTAATTAGAAATAATTCGATATTCACTTACTCGAAAATGGACATGTATCGTCGCACAGTCTCGTTCGGCATCGACCCAAAGAGATCCTCGAAAGAGTCCGACCAAGGCAGTCCGCAGAGTTTCCTGATATGGTAAAGAGCAAAAAAGAAGAGAAAAAACGTATTCATGAGAAAATGCGTAATACGGATCGACACTTGCACACATACACGCCCCTGACGAAATGTAAAGCGTGCTGTATCGGTTTTGCGTGTCTTAGGACACACACACACACACGCATACATATACAAACATCGCGAAACATTATAAAGCTACACGCACTAAGTTGAACTATATAGTACATATAGCAATGCAACACGCCAGAGGCAATACGCACCTGAATTCCATGTATCCAGGAATGCCGAATTCACGACCTCGCTGCATATTTAAAGACACGAGATCCATGCCGTGCTTGGCTCCGACTTTCTTGAAAAGGTGATTGGTGACCTATCGAAAGAGAGACGGACAGAGAAAAGAGAGAGAGAGGCGAGATTTTCACCAGATTATACACATTATAAATGTCGATACAAGTTAGCGCGCGTAAACACGGGGATCACGCGCGAAGCGTAATACGTTTAATTTTTTTATATATGGCTTTGTTTCGGCCGGGACAACTTTCGTTTATTCGGACACTCGAACTAGTAGAACGAGAGAGTAACAAATGTGCCGCGACAAGTTGCAGCGGCACCGCGAGCGAGCAAATAAACTTTGTGCCTCGGAGCTAATATTACTTGTCGCCGCGCCGCGACTCGTGTTGCGCCGTTATTTATAAATTTTAAAACTCGGCTGTGCGTAAAAGAGATCGAGCACGTGTAATAAAGTATATATTGCCCGAGAGACATTTTTACGCTCTTTCGCGGGCGCACAGGCGTCGTCGTCGTTATTCATTACTCGACGGGATCGCGACAAACGAGCTCGCGGGATTCGATTTTCATCGTGCAAAAAAAAAGACATTGATTATGCATTACCTCTTGCGTTATCGAGTCGTCCATGGCCTGTGCCACTTGATTCATTAAGCCCATGAAGTACTCGTCGAATACTCCGGCTCTGTACAGGTCGAACGGTCGTCTAATGAGATCCGACAGTCTCTTCGAAGCTGAAAATGTTTCGTTACATCAACTCGTCACGTTTTTATGCTTAAACTTGTCAATGTGAACTTTATAATTCAAGCGCAGTACCGATAAATTTATGAGCTTTGCTCCAGCGTTCGACTGCGGTGGGCAAGAGCGAGTGACCGAATCGAAAAGCTGCGGCTGCGAAGGCATCCAGTACACCTGGATTCACGCTAGAATCGTAGCCGTCCCAGTATCGACCCTAAATTAGTCAAATAAAAAGGCGTTTTAAAAAGTATAAATGATAATAAAAAAAAAATTCAATCTCACGTCTTTCTCCAGAGTCAAGCCGAACTTTTGCATGACGTTTCTGCCGAGCAGTATGGGCAAAAATTCATTGTACGTTATGTGCTGTATTTGCGCTATGACGATTCGTCTCGCCTCCTGGAACAGAGTCTCGTCGTCCCAGTGTGGATTGACCAGGGCCAGGCCTCTGGCCAGGTGATTGTGCTCGCGAGCCATGAGCGTGTGCATGCAAGTCAAGACCAACTGCTCGTTCACTCTGATCTCGCCTGTCGCGAGCGAAATTCGGTCATGTTTAATTGAGAGCAAGTGTTTTACATTTTCTCGTAATCTTACCGGCATCGAAGCAGTACATGGATTTATTGGGGCGCGTGCAACCTTCGTCGGGGATGTCGAGTTTCAGTGGCAGCAGATCCTTTAGGCCGTACTTCTCGAACACGGGATTCATACGTAATAATCCGGCGTAACCCGTTCGAAGTTTGCTATTGTCGAATGAAGTATATTTTAATTTATAAAAATCGTTCATAAAAAATGTATTCGGTCACTTACTTGGCATATTCATCGCTTACACCGTAAATGGTATTTCCATCGAGCACGCCAGTGAGCAGATTGAAGGGGACACGTTTGCCCAGACGACAACCGGGCCTCACACCCGAAAAAGCTCGCACGAAGTTCAAGCAGCGCACCCCGAACAATCGGTAGAAATAGTCGTCCTCGGGAATGATGATCTCGTTGCAGTATGGATTCTTGTCTTGGGGTAAGCGACCGCAACATTCTTCGGGATCGTTTCGATCGTAAGGATCTATAAAATTTGCATAAAAAATATATTTAAATTTTTGTTGACGAAAAAAAACATGTATCAGCTTGAAAAACAAAAATGTCTTCTCTTACCTAACGGGGTGGCAGTCAGAGTATAATCGTGATCGATGAACTGACCCCAGGCAATGACCATAACGGTTCCTGCATGATCGTGAAAGCCCTCGTCAGGGTGTATGGTTTGTGAAACGACTCGAGCTAAGGGTAAATCGCGCCCAGAAACGGCAATCCTTGGTGCATTGATACCGTCGGCAAATTTGGGAGTCATTAATCTAAAATTTGTAGAAAATAAAATGAATGAAATGATTATCGGCCATGTTTTGTAGATTATAAAAATGTGCGTTATAAAGTTATATGCGCAATATTAATGGACTTGACTCTTTTTGTTCCTCTTACTTTCACAATCGAAAGTCTCGAATTCAATCCAGAAGATCCTGAAAGATAATCAGAGGTCACTCGAAAGAATGAGAAGACCTTGATTATCAGTTTTGAATTTGCAAGGTCACGTGTGGCACGCGGTCACACGTTGCGGAAACTTTTGAAAGAATTTTCCGGTTTCGATGCATTATCCTTGATTCGAGCATGATTTATAGGCGCGAGCTCAAAGCTGCCCCCACACACATACGCGCACTTATACGTTAGATATTTTTACCCAAAAGCTACTTTAGAATCCAGTTTGCCATGAACGATACGTATGCATTATGTGTGTGTGCGCGCACAAGGGAGACCCATTTCGTTTTCAAGGTTCACCTCGCCCGCGAGAGGTGTGGCGGCGGAGAAAGTACGTCCGTGATATCTTAACTCCAGTGACACGGTGGCACGCATTGTATTACATTGCATAGCCGTCAAAGTGACAATTTCGTATATGTATCGTTACCTGACAAACGGCTGCAGACTGCCGCCCCAAGACGGGTGCTCCAAATTCGTGCAGAGCCCGTCGAAGCGCCGATACTTGCCGGCTTTGCACTGCACGTTGCTCAGGAAGGCCGGGCAAACGTCTCGAATGAGCGTTTTCGACGTGTCGAGCAGTGGCAAAAGGTTGTCCAGCTGCTCCGTCGTTAGGCCGTAGCTGAAAAGTTCGACGTTGCCGCGTTAAACGACGTCATAATTACGATATCCGAGAAAATATTCCCCGTATATACTCACGTGTATGCTAAATTCGATGTTATATCCAGCAGCAGCTCGCCAACCGATCCGATATCTTCGAACCTCCATTTTTCGTTAGGTGGTTTCGATACGACTGTAACGTCAATTAAGAAAAAAAGACATAGAGTTCGTACACGAAGATTGCCGTTGCGTTGCGCAATCGCGCCGCAAACAAATCCCCCATGTATAACAACAAATTAAACTGCAACTTACAAATACGCTTTGATGCTTCGATAAAGGCACGATTGACAGCCTCGTAAGTGATGCAAGTCCGCGATACATAAGCCGTTGGCCTGAACATGTTAAATTTTCATTTATTATTTTTTTCTCCTAGTCGTCTACAACTATTGTGATATTTATCCTCTAGGATCGAGTCTTTTTTTTCAGCTCTGGGTAATTTTGCTGGGTAATCTTATCAACTGGTTTTTAATTTACAACAGAGCTAATTTTACGCCTTGTTTCATTTGCTTTGCCTCGAGTTTTTGACATGCTGCTTTTTACACGAGACTATACATACACATCGTACGTGTGAACATATATGAAAACGATATTTTCTTAATTTTTTAATAAAGTATCTAGTTTATTGGAAAAGTAACATTTCTAGATTATACGGTTGCGCAAGGGTAATGCGATTGCGAAATTCTCACTTGGAACGGTGCCGGCGAGATATGACAAAATAAGATGTAATTATGAAATAAAAAAGCAAAAAGAAAATAAAAGAACTAATTAGAGAAAGCGCATTCGATTTTGAAGAGAAAAGGATTTCGTATAATGCAATCGTGACTCATCTTTACCCACGTGCTCGCGTTTATTGCTTTACATTAAGACCGCCCCATGCCGTAAAAACTGTTCTTCGGGTTTTTATCGAGTTGAATGCTTGATAAAAAAATCATCGAAAATATCACGATATAAACGTTAATCGTTGCTTGAAAATGGAATAATTAAAGAAAAAAGTCGATCGCTCAATTAAAACTCGGTCACATTTCACCTGGGATGTAATTATAGAATCACACGCCACCGCGTCCGTGGCAAAAAGTAGGCCTCCTAATACAAGTTAAGATAGCGACACAGTTAGTGGTATATAGACTCGTGTAAAAATGTGTACATAAAAACACTCACTCGGCCGATCGGCGCAAAAGGTGGTAAGCGTAATCGTAGAGGCTGCTGCGTCCCGGGCCGTCGATGATCAAAGCGCATTCCTCGCCGGCCCCGTTATTATGTACGATCGGCGGCGGCAGTACCTGCACGAGAGATTTCGACTCGCGCCAGGCGCAAGCGAGCAGCAGCGTTACCAGCAGAAAAGACACGTGCGCTGACAAAGTCGAGCGGTTGCTCGCTGCCGCGGCGGCCGGATTGGCAAATCTGCAAAAATTTCAAATGCAAATTGTATGACTCGTCGATGGTGTGCGCGCTGGTGCTATATAATGTATGTTAAAGGATCGCGATGAATCTATAAATTACAACACGTGGATCAATCAATATCACTTATTTCGATGCTGTGAGGTATCGGTGTTAGTAATGTGCGTAAATGCGAAACTTCGGTACCGATTTTTCTCGATCTGTTTTTTGTACAGTTTGATGTTAATGCATTGGAAAAACTAGCGATTCATGTAAAACAGCTGCACTCAAAGTGATATGCATATTGACTATTTATTACTTGCTTTAATCTTAATCAATAATAAACCAATATTCAAAATGTCCACTAACTTAAAATTCAGACTGTTCAAGATAAAAGATTTATTTCTCAAATATACTCTGGTTACCAAAATTAAACAATCCTTTTTTATTAGTGTATCGTTTTTTATAATAACATTTAAACGGTGAAACTCATCTTATAGAAGCTACTTTTTTACGGTTAAAACAAACGACTAATAAATTTACACATTATACTTTTTGTTTCGTAAGTGCAGTTACGCAAAATTTTGGACTTTTTGGTAGTAACTGGGTATTGCTCTAAAAAGTAAAAGTCTTCAAAATACGTAAACTCGTTAATCGATGTAAAAAATATTGCCAACAAATCAAACGCGTGTTTTTTCAAGAAATTTAATTGTGGCTCGGAGGCATCTCTAATTGCAAATTTTCAAATTCAATTTAATTCAATTTGGGAAAGAAAAGAGTTTTCAAGCAACAATTCTAAAGACATTTATTTCAGACTACATCGAAAAAACCGAGTCTCGCGCATAACATGAATAATCAGAAATATCGGGGTAGCAGGATTAACAATCGTTGGCCGTAGTTTTATTCGGCAGATTGGCACGCGGAGAATTTAATTATCTGATCGGCGTGAAAGTCTATTGGCCAACTGGACTTTGTAACAGCACAATATCCCAAGCTCGTACCCGCACGATAAGTATAGTTTGAACTTCGGGCGCCCATAAATCGCACGCAAATATAATTGTCTCCTTGACGTAAACAATGCAACAAGTGAGAGCAGTCAATTGTTCATACGGATACGGTATCAACTCTCCGCGCTTCGAAGTCGTAATCGAATTTACGGTAAAAAAAAAATACAAAACCCCCAAGAGTAAGAACGTGGGTACGCGTGGTGAGATCAAACACAATTACAGAATTCTCAGAGGGGTTGGTGTACGCGACGGTGCGGGACAATGTACATAACATAATAACACAATGGCGAGTAAAAAAGAAATGCAAAAAACCGCGGCTTTGGAAGGAAAATTTTGTGCCGAAGGTAGGTCGAGGGCAGCGACAATCACCCGGGCGCGAGCGAAAAGGAAAAAAGCAGCAGCAGCAGCAGCAGCCCGCGTGTATAGTCAACTGCACATAACGTATGTATCGGTACACGAGCAAAGAGAATAGCTGACGTAACGATACGTGTATGAGTATTACAAACGGTCGCGAGAGGGGAACGCGTGCATATACATGCGCTTTTCAAAGGGGAGGACGACGATGGTATGTAGTTGTAGTGTCGGTGGTGGTGGTGGTGGTGGTGGTTTCGCGACAGATGCATAATGCTTCGGAGAATTTTCGGGTAATGCCGCTCTCCGCCGTGCTTTCTCTATATACATGATACACGCAGGTATATCACGTGAGCTCGCATTATAGTACGCACACTATCACGCACATACATACAAATGGAGAGAACAAGAACTATCGGACTATATATTGCGCATGTACGTGTATGTATGTAGTATCATGTGCTCGCCGCCGCGAAAAAAGAGATATATACCACCGCCGCGTTATACTCGCGGAGAGTTCCCTTTCACTTTCGCATGCGCGCCGCGTGCGAACATTTTATTATATTATATACACACATTTTGAATGCGCTTATAAATGCAGCACGCGCTAAACTGCACGCACGCGATATTTTTGACTGAGTGAGAGATAGAGAGAGAGGGAGCTCTTTTTTGTCACACGCTTATGACACATATCGCTCTCGGGGAAGAGGCTTATAATCGAGTCACGCGCGAAAATCTTGTTTTTTTCATGGCTCTCTGTGGAGAGAGAAACACCGAACTCGTAACGCGGGTGATTGGCTCATAATGAACGCACAGGGCTACGTTCTGTTTCGTTGAATTAGATGGTGAAAATTGGCAGTGAGTTGAGGCAATAATATCATTTTATTAGACGATTCATGAGGCTCAATGTCCGAGTGCAAATGAAATTGATGATTTTCCAATAAAGCTCAATGATGACAAGAAAATTTATTTAGGTCAAAATTCAATATAAAGCTCGTTTCAAGATGTTTATCTTCGTTGAATATGGTAATTAGGTACAACACCGTTACAAGCGCTCGTTGTACTTTCCGATGCTTTGATTGCTGTATTTAAATAAATCTGCGCCTGGGGTAATTGTGCTTGAACTAGGCCTTGACTGCGCTTTCAACGCCGCCGAGTGGTTTTTATAGTTTAATCACCCATTAGACAATGTATCTACTCTAATGTGCTTCTGAGTGATTACTAGGACTGAATGAGCCATTAGAATATTACATTATAATATTTTCATGAATAAAGTTCAAAGTTCTTTCAAAACGTCTGCAACACGTGAAAAATTATGCATTTCAAAACACAGCTCTTTCTCACCGCGCGCGCGCAACTGTGCCAGTGCAGTGCAGGCTCTTACGTTACGGTTTAAAATTCTTTTTTTTTCACATCCTTATTCAAGTATTAAGTAATGCACTTGTTCAATAGAGTGAAAAGAAACGAAATGTGACATCAAACGGCTGAATTATTTATGATTCGTAATTATGATTCTGCGTACAATGAAAATTACTCCTTGGCGAGAGGCGTACGGAAGAATACACGGGTGCAATAATAGAAGCAACAAATTATAATCATAAAAGATAATTTAATAGTTTAAGTCTATGGCAACTCTAACTCGAAGATAGTATACCATTTGGGACTTTTATAATTGACGGTTCGATTAAGAAAATGAAATTAATACAAGTCGACCGTTGTACATAAATTGTTTCCCATTGAGGTATTTCAACCTATCAATTTTTTTGAATTATTGCCATTACACATTTAGAAAGTTACTTGCATCATAATTTTACACGTTTTTGAGTTTGAAAGATTAATTTACTATCTGACACGCGATACATGTCGCGAACGTAAAAAGTCGTTTGATTAATTAAGTTCAATTGTTTATGGATTAGATCGTTATCAAAAAAAGTTGAGTACTCAATTAGAATAATTGCATTCTGAGCGAATACACCTTTTAAATGTTTAATTTGAGTTGTATATAAAGCATCTAAACTAAATCTCATAATATTAAAAATAGTAAAAATACTAAATCTCAAATCGGGCCAATGATTGACAATTTTTTTTTCAGACAATTTTTGACAGGTTGGGTAAAAAACAATCGTTCATAAAATTGAGCTTCATACATTTGATTTCAATATTTATTAAAATCCATTCGCATACCTAAACTTCATGATGTCTCGGAACAGTTATCACCTTCAAACTTTAATCACTCAATCGTCCGTCTAACCTCCACTTGGCTCGTAACCACACATGAAACGCTTCGTTTTGTTTTTCACGGGCAAACAATAAATCCGAAACTGAAAATTGAAATCGTATGGACGATATCGACCAAAGCGCGGTATACTGCAATGGGCACGCACGATCACGCCGGTTCACGCCGCACTCGCTGCAGCGTCAAAGCTCAGCGTCAAAGCTTCACTGCAACGTTTCCTGTTGGATATCTGTCCTTTTCTTGAATCGAGCGCCCGCGAGGCTTTCGGGGTTGTTCGCGTTGGAAAGTAAAGAAGTGGTGGCAGCAGCGGCAGCACCCGCGAGGCTTTGCGTATCTCGTGTCCGCGTACCCGTATGTACTTTGCAAGTGAGAGGTGCACCCAGCAGGAGGGAGAGTGAAGACTTCCGAAAAGTCAAGAGTAAAAGTTGTAATGTATTTTTGGGTCAAGAGTGGGAAATTTATTCCACGCAGGTGGGGAGCAAAATCATATGACCAGGAGGCATTAAGGATATAAAAATGTTCGCGATGCATATGCACGGTGCAGACCACGTATAGGATACGCGAGATGAGGTACGTGACTGACAAGAACACTTTTTGTGTGTGAGTATTAACCGTCTTATGCGCCTTATGACAGAGAAAGGAAGGATATGAGCTATGGTTACAAGGGTGACGATCGTTTGCCTTGCCTTTTCACTCGTGCTAAGTGTGAGCTTTCGCTATACAATTACTTACAATGGCTCTCCTTACTCATTCGTTCTCGGATCTGAAAATAAAATATGCTGAAAATGTAAAAAATGAAGTCACGTGAAATTATGAGTTTGACCTTTGTATGCATTCTAAAAAATGAATAAAACATCTTAAAACTTTCGAAGCTTTGTATACCCTTAATATTGTTACGTAATAACGTCTTATTCCTCAATAAATCACCAATAAAAGTCAATTGGCAATGATTATTGCATCTATTAAAAAGTAAAACAAATGCTTGAACTTGAGCTACATTTTGCAAATAAGCCGAAAATAATATCTTTTACAAATAATTTGTAGATTTGTATTTCCTGTTATCAAATTGTAATGAGAGAAGAAATTAGCATGCATGTACATTAGCAAAATAAGGAAACGGTTAATTGACTGTCATTACTTTGTCAATTCGATGTGCGTGATAACTCTTCCTCGCAATACTTTCTTTTATTATCTTATGTCTCTAGTTTTTATTATTGTAATTTAAGTACAATGATTATAGCGATGCAGAAAATTTAAAATCCTAATAGATCCATTAACATCAATTTTCCTTCTAGAAAATAAAGAAATTTAACATTTCAAGTATTTAAGTTACATCGCCTGAAAAATAAAAATTCATACTTTCATTTACTTCTGCCAATTAGCTACTGTTTGAAGAAAGTCAAAGAGCAAGTGTGATATAACAGATGTAATAAGGATAATGATATGTTCCAACGTTATCAAATAAAAACGAAACAAATTACGTTAAATGGCGCTAACGATTAGGACGTGAGGCAAATAATTAACTGATCGGAAAAATTATGACTGATTTTTCAAATTATTTCACCTTCAAAAACTATTTCTGTGTGGTCTCAATATCAGGTTCCAGGTGAACTTCTGAAATGATTGTACTTGTATACAAGTTCTGAAAGAGTATTTTTTAGCGCTAAGTACTTATGTAACTCTCATCTATGAACGCATGCTAATACATGATATTGAGTCAGCACCTTTTTAGATATTTCCACGGATACATCGCCGTTCTTGTCGACCCTGATTGAGCGCTATATTTTCCTCAGCAAAGATTCACTTTCACCTCGTCACAGAGTTTTTCGCTCAACCACTGAAACTAAAAACTGCAGAGTAAAATATTTTATTTCGAAGATGAAGATTAATATCTGTTCATCTTTTTCTTCAATGCACAGCTTTGCTGATTGCTCTGTGAAGTAAATGTTGTGCACAATTATGACGATGAAAAATACTCAAGATATTAATGTAAACATTGCGAATTCATGGAGTATCAATTGTTCTAAAGCAGACTGAATAATTGAGAGCAACTATTTATTTTCAACTTCACTGTTATGATAAAAATGTGTTTAACCTGTAATGGTTTGCAATAATCGAGAATCTTTTTAATATTGGCTATACGTTTTATCTCAGTAGGTCATCGTAACTTCGTACCCACCTTATATTTATTAAATGACTTTATCCATCGTACCTTTTTTTACTATTTTTATGTGTTCGTTAGAGTTCAACGAGTGTATTACTTCTTTGCAAGAAACTTCATGAATTTCAAGTTAATCTAAAAAGCAAATTTGAAGCTTAAATAAAACTTAAAATGACTTATTGAGAGTAATTGAAACTATTACATAAATATTGTGCTGCTTTTAAAAATAAATTCGATGATTTCATTACTAATTTCTATTGCAATTGCAGAATAAAAATTCATCAAAATTCAATTCTGATTCGACAAAATACGAAACCCATGAAACAATTAGTTAAAATATAATATATTACAATTATTAAATCTTACAGAACTCATTATTTCTCTAATCATTTTATTATTTTTTTATTTCATTTGATCTTTAACACGAACCATTTTATTACAGTAACACTCTTTAAAGAAAATGCAAATAAATCACTTTAATTTGAAATCGGATAGTATCATGAATTATTTAAAGGTGTAAAAAAACTATAACTGTATTTTATTCGTATTTTATTTGTATTATCAATCTCGCTAGAAATAAATGCATGTATCGCTTTAAAGTTTTCAAATGGCTTATTATTAGGGTTGATAACTTATGTAGATACTTCAATGATGTAAAAATTTGGACAAAAATTTATATTTCTTTAAATTTTTTTTATTCGTAGAATATGATACTCAAAAATAAGTAAAAAGCAAAAAGTATGTAAAATAATAGTTAGATTTTTAGTCTCAAAGTGTAAGTTAATTTGATCTGAATAAATCGATGAACAAGGAACCAATTATGACCTTGGATTTCGAAAGTTTCCATTCACTCACTCAATGCATCGTCGCCGAAATAATGTTACACAATGTCTAAAAGTTTGCAAAGAACAATGTCTATCTAAATTTCAAGGCTTCAATCTCGAATATCCTTTACCACAAAATGAATCTCTTTTTTTAGTGTGTGAGGAAGAGATGATAGAGGATATTATTTATAAAAAAGTGGCATGTATTGTAAACTTTGAACGTCAACTTCGTGATGAAAGCACTTTTGCGTGAAAATAACTGAAACTCACGTGTCACGAGTATTATTGTTCTCCAATCAAGGAAAGAATTTACAGGAAAAATAAGTATAACAATGGTAAAAAATGATTTATATTTTTTACAATCAAATATAATGATGAAGTCAGAAAAGTACGTTCTCATACTGACTATATTTAATTAAATACAATTATACCAAATTGAACAGCTTATACATGTATTTGAACAGAAAAAAATACAAAAAGTGATACTCGATTTGAGAAATTATCCGCGCTATTGATTTAGAATTAAGCTAGAAATGAGACAACTAAAATCCTTTTTGATCAATCGGCGCCTTCTGAAGATTTTTAAATTTACTATAAATCGAAATCGGATATCTTTTGTTCACTTATATGTAACAGTTAATTCAAGACTATTAAGGCTCATTTGAACCTGATCAATGAAATTATTTTAAAAAAGAAAAAATTTAAAATAGATTTTTTAAGGTTTATAAAAAAAAATAGTACCCGGATTCTATAATTTCGTAATATTTATCAAGAATGAATTTACGCGTGAAATTTGATTTGGTAAAAAAAAAGAACATGACAGGTCTGCCAAATAAATGTGATACGTTTCATAGTTACCTCATACATTGACCATAATAAAAAATCAGCTTCAAGTCATATCTAATCTTTTCTTTCGTCTATACTTCACTTTCACTAGTCTTATTTTGCAGGTTTTCGATGAATTTATTTGACAAGTTCCATTATGGCAATATGCCTAGGTCTCATGATCACAATTTTGAAAAATTAATTTAATTATTACCTATTACTATATTATTGCTTATTAAATTTAATTATGAATCGGTATTAAGAAGTATTCAGTTTTATGAATAGGTATGTAAAATTATAATTTAAATCGAATTCGATTATATACTATTCATTCAATTTGTAAAAGTTGTAAAACTTTGATCCAAAAAAGTCATGATTGTCAACATGTCATAACATCCTAAACAGGCAAATGATAGATTTAAAAACAAAAGAATTAAAAGAGTACTATTAGTGCCAGAAGAATAATTTTTTTAATTATAATAATAGATAAATTTATTAATGCTCATATAATCATTAAGATGATTAGCCGGATGTTAATTCAACTTTTCGTAATGATGAAAATTTTGGTGTCATCAAATTATAACTATGGCATTAAGTAGAAATTATTTAGTTTGTTATTTGAATGAATAATTACCTTAAAATCAATTTAAATATTAATGAAACAATAGTTGAAAGTTCCTTGTGGGCACTAAATAACCAATGTGTTCGTTGACGATGAGAGAAGAAGCGACTGTGCATTAAGCTCGACTCTGTTAGAGAATATGAATTTTACACAAGCAAGAAGATTACCGAATAGTTTTTCAAGACAAACGAATATTGTATGCGCTAAAGATTACAAAATTCTTCAGTAAAAATGAAATCGAAATGCTAAATAAAAATAAAAGTAAAAAGATGAAGAAAAACAATATTTAATCAAAATACAGCAGCTTATGTTTAAATAAAAAATTTATTTATCTCACGATCCAATTATATCCTTAGAAATTTACATTCTTTGTTCTTCCTTCGTATTTACCAGGGCAGACAATAAAAACTTTGAGAATAGTAAAAATCCTCTCATGTTGATGTCTTGACACTCAATACTAATTTTGCTTAATAGCTAAAAAGATTTAATTAATTTATTAAATTAACAATTATTTGTTATATTTTTCCAATTCAATGACTGAAATGTTGTTATTAGACAGTAGTCAGTTACCTTAAAATTATAATTCTTATTATCTTCCTGCCGGAGGAGCTGCACCCGGAGCACCTGCTGGAGCCGCTGCACCCGGAGCACCTGCTGGAGCTGCTGCACCCGGAGCACCTGCTGGGGGCGCTGCTCCTGGAGTACCTGCAGGCGCTGCTGCACCTGGAGCACCCGCTGGAGCTGCTGCACCCGGAGTACCCGCTGGTGCTGTTGGAGCTCCTGCCGCGGGAGAACCCCCTGCGGTCTGGGTTGGAGCTCCCGGTGAAACAGTGTTTGTTGGGCCGTTTGCCGGACCTTGCAGATTTGGTACGACTTGACCAATACCATTGCCTGGTTGGTTGCCAAATGTAATCTGTGGTTGACCGTTTCCGTTGCCCGGAAAAGGAGCTACCGAAAAATTGGGAATCCCTCCGGTGACTCCAAAGTTAGGATTATTTGCCATTTGTTGCATAACTTGATGCATAATATTATTGATATTGGATTGTGATCCATTTGGATTGGTTGGTGAACTCTCTGAATTTGAGTTTCCAAGATGTGCAACTACTGAATTAGGGCATCTCGATATACAAAAATTTCTTAAAATGCTAAAAAAAGCAAATCTTGTTTGTTGTTTCCCACATGCAGTATCGCAATAGTTATCGTTCAAAAACGGTAATCTTCCGAAAAACCTTGCTTCATCAGTACCTGATGCCTAAAATTAATAGGAAATTTTTTTCACTAGTTTGTTGGTTAATGTCTTGTATTAGTTCCAGCATTTTATTACATTTAAGCTAATATATTGAGTTATTTATACAAAACTTACCTTGTTTATAAGAATGAAGCACGCGAGAAGCGCTGCAACTGGAAAATGACTAATATTTTTGTTCATTATGAATACTAAGACGTACTAAGTACTGTGTTACTTTATTGTAAACGATGTCGAGAATTTCGCACTGAACTGAGCTATGAATCTTTATATGCACTTCTTGTACTTTGAGTTTTTAAGTGCAATCTTTTTATCAAGTAATAATAGTTATACCTGAGATACCCTACATTTTATGAAAGGAACTTATCTTGAGACAAAACAAAAATAAAAATAAGATTTATTTGTTTTTCGAATGTTGATACGATCAACTTTCAAGACGCATACGGTTTATCAGTGACATTAAATAAAGTGTGTCAAAATGTTAAGAAGTGACTAAAATGACAATTTTTAAGAATTATCTTGTGAGAAACACGTAGAAAGTAAATCATTCTGTTGAAGATTTTCATGTTATCTTAAAAAAACAAACCTTAAATAACACTAGAAAATATAAATAATATTTCTGTTCATTTTTCAAAATTATTGGTTTGAATGTAAATAATTAGTTTTGTCCAATAAATCGTACTTGATACTCTAATGATAAACATTATGCAAAGAATTTCTGTATATATCATATGAAGTACTATGTCGGTCACACAGTTTTCTAACGCATCGGTTCAAGGTGTACATCCATCGATAAATATCATGACATGGTAAGACTCGAAACTTAACTTTTGATGATAATTATTTTTAATCTTATTATTGGCGTCAAAAGGTGTTGTGCAAATGGTCATCGCTGATTTCTTGTCTCAACCTTATTGTTACATACAAAGTAAGACTCATTGCGCAAACATTGTGAAAGTGAAATGTTACATAGTTGGATTAAATGTCGTTACAGTTTACTCTTTTACTTTTGTACTGCGATTATTTCACTTGACTATTTTTGAATGAAATGTCATCAATGAATCTTCATGAATAAGTTATTTTTTAAAATAATAAATACAATTTGATAATAATGCAAGTCTACATGATTCTTTGTTACAGCCGATGTCAACTTACATATTTTGATGGTTTAAAAAACTTGATTAAACCTCGTTGGCTTCAAAATTGTTTAAATTCTCAAAATATTTACCGTAAAAGTACAGATTAATTAAAAATTCTGCGACAATAAATTTAAATCAAGAGAAACCGAATAGACTCGAGCAACGTAACAAATTTAATTAAAAAGTAAACGGTACGATATTTTGTGCCCGCGATAAGACATGTGACATGTTTAAGTGCGATAAAAGCATCATATTAACTATATATGTACGGTACGAGTCGAACGATCATCAAGCAATACGAGGCGCGTAACATGTAACATGTAACATCGAGTAGGACGGCTCTATACACGCGCGCGCGCTATTCAGGAGGCATAATGAAAGCAAAGCAAGTAAGCTATGAAATCCGTGGCAAAGCCCACATTCAAGCGCAAAACAATCGATATGTATACATAGGAGTTTGGTGCGCTCGCCGAGCGCGAAGGGGTGCGTTTGCTCGGTATGCGGTGAGTTTCGCAGTTGAAATAAGCATCGCGCTAATACTCGTGCAAAATATAATCGAGCTTACGCCCAAACAAAGTCTGGGCGAGCAAGCGTTACAGCGAAAGAGAGACGGAGAGATAGAGAGAACGAAGGGGAGGAGTGGAGGGGGGTTGAAGGGAGAAATGTAGCATGTATATACGTATATAGGAGTCGAAACGGTAGTCGAAGCGGTAGCTGGTGGTAGTGATGGTGGCGGTGGTGGTGGTGCTACTATATGAGCGTGTACGCGCGCGCGCAAGCAAGCTTGAAAAATCTGCTTAAAGATGCTCGTGCGCAAAAGCTTTTGCCGGTTTAAATGTGTCGCGAGAGACAGAATGAACGAGCGAGAGAGAGAGAGAGAGAGAGAAAGCACCCGCGTACAATTATAGACAACGGATGTTGAACTGCACATACTGTACGCAGCACGCGCTGGAATAATTTGGATCGCGCGAGGTTGCGAACATCGACGGCCCGAGCGTTGGCGCTGCCTGCGCTCGCAACGCGTTGCACCGCAAGCTTCGGCTGCTGCATCCAACATTCATGCGGAATAGTCATATTATTACGTCTTGTGTGTATATATACGTGCAATCCCGCATGCGTAAGCGCGCGAAGGGGGTATTACATGGGTATACGCTATATACATTACGATTTATATTCAGCGACGAGGCTAGATCTATATGGATGCGAATCTAGCGAAGCCTCGAAAAATGAGAAAGCTCGACTCACGCTCGCTCGCTCGTCCGCGTGCTTGTTTATACGCGTGTATAGGTACTTGTTGTCGAGCGGATCGAACGAAGGAAAAATACGCGACGCGTGAGAATCTGCTCGTTGACAGGCGGCTCTGGCGGCTATACACATATACGTTTATAAGAAGGCGACGTCCGTGACTCATTTCGAGCTGTATGTATAGTCGTTTGTGTATACGTCTATCTGCTGTGTGATACGGCGCGTTTGAATGAATATCCATAAATCACTCCAAAAGGAAGAAATAATCAGAATAAAAGTTGAGCAGGAGGAGGAGGAGGATGAAGAGGAGAGCGAGGAGCGGATGCAATATTCGGAAGTGGCGTGCGTATACCTACACATAGACATACACGTACTACGTATGTATGTACTATGTACGTTTATACGGGTGTGCAGGATCCATTCGTATGCATGAGCGTAGCTACACGGGCTCTCCGTGGCAAAGAGTTGCCGAGAGAGAGCAAAAGAGAGAGCGAAAGCGAGAACGGTGGCGGCAGCGGCAGCAGCAACAGCAGCTACAGCAGGCAAAGTGCGATTGTGCAAATGAGAGAGGAGAAAACTGGTATTACGCGACGCGGATAGTCTCTGCGGGAGACGACCCCAGAGAGAGAGAGAGAGAGAGAGAGAGACACACACACGCACACATACAGATAGAGGCGGAAAGTCTAGAGCAGTATTGGCGATAGGGGTAAAATGTGTACGCGCAAGGGAGGGGATCCTTACGCACACTAGACAAGCGAGCCCGAGGAGAAGGGCAGCAGCAGCAGCAGCAGCAGTAGCACGCAGGGGGATGAAACTCGCCCCCATTATATAGAGTCGCGCGGCAGAAATGACTGGCGAAATTTCGCGCGGGGTGGGGATTCCCCCGTGATGGGTAAAAGTCGTCGGCAGCTTGGCTGTGTTTCGCTCCGCAAGCACACGCGCGTACCTACATAACATACAGAGAGAGAGAGAGAGAGAGAGGCGCAACGCAGCAACAGCAGAGGCACATAGAGAGCCCATGCTGCTGCCACTGCTCGGCGCTCGGGATACGAAGGCGACTACCTACTGGTACGCGAGCGAGGGTGTCGCAAAAGCCAGCCACGCCGCGGCGAGCGAGGTTACCAGGGCAACCCTATACCTCTACACGTGAACATGCGCGCCGCCACCGCCGCCAGCTTATACGCGTATATTATATGTGTGTGTGTGTATGTGTGTGGATGAATGTACGTTCGCCCGATTTATGTATACCTATATCTATATCCTATAAATGTACATATATACGTCACGGGAGCGCGAAGATCCGTGTGTGGGTGGGTGGGACGGAGGGTGCAATAAATGAAGCCACAGCATCCCTGAGAGTGGTAGTAGTAGCAGTGATAGTGGAGGTAGCGCGCAGTGATAGCTCGCCCCTGTAGGCAGTAATAGTAGTACTACTATAGTAGTTGTAGTAGTAGTAGTAGAAGTAGTTGCAGTGCTCGTAGCAGTGGTAGTACTAGTATAGTTGCAGTAGCTATGTACGCGTAATCCCAGAAGTAGTAGGAGTTAGAATAGGAGCGCAGTAGCAGCGGTGGCGGTCATAATATTGGTAGTGGGCGAATATTGAGTTAGATAATAAAACCACTTCGATGTATGCCATTCTTGCTGTGGGAAAACGGATTTAGCATATGCCTATATATTTTTATCCCTGCAGATTGTAATATGTCCTTTGCTTGAATTTTTCGTATTGTATATTATATCACGGCGAGCTCCATTAAGCAGCTTTTTAATAAGAATTCTACAAGAGGACGACAAAATAACATCGCCAGAGATGATAATTGATAGCTACGAAGTTGAAAGATTCTATTATTCGTTTGTAATATGATTTAATTTTTTCATTATTGTTAAAATAAGACATTTTAAATTCGAACCGTCTTAAATTGAAATTTTGATTCAATTTGAAAATTGATTTTATTCAGTTACGATCAAACTTGTTACTATAATAAGTCGGGACATTCGAGACCCCCGTAAGACTCAAGATCGGACCGGAGGGCGCCACAGGCTATGCACTCGGGCCCCGTATACTTATAGGAAGTTTCCTTACGCTGCATCGGGCGATATATTACAGTACCCATTATACACACCCGATTTTATATAAGCCGTTCAACGCAATTACAAAGGCGTTGCTTGGACGTGAAACTGTTTTTTTTTTAAAACGGCTATTGAAACCTTAAATTCTTAATAATTATTATGAGCAGCTTCGAGTGAATTTTCATATACCTCTCGACAAATCGATGTTTTTCGAATATATTTCCAGGCTATTTTCAGAGTCGACGTCGTCGTAAACGTGAGCAATGGATATGATGTAATATCGATCGGACTTGAATACTCTAAGTGTATTAACTAGCGGAATAATAATATAAAATGTTGATCTATGTAGGTACAAATGAATATGTAAGTCTATACGCAAATATATCTATGTTTGCAGTGCGTTAGCAAGAAGCTAAAGAAAACTGAATCTCTGTTTGACCTAGATTTTTCGTTTATGCACATTGGAAACTACAAACTTGATTATATATCTGTTGCTATTCGCTGTCTCGCGCTCGTACACACACACACACACACAATACACATCGCATTCGAGCCGGAGCGAAATATCGAATCCTGGATTTCTTCCGAGCCGAAAAGCATTACACCTCTTTTTTTTCTTCTTGTTTTTAATAAACAAGTGTAACTAGATACTTGCACAATGATTTTGTTCTTTCCTTTTTTGAGTACGCAATAATTAGGAAAGGAGAAAAAACAACAACAACAACAAAACATATCTAGGACACGGCGGATTCGAAGCGCACAATAATAACTTTCGAAAAGGCTTGTAGAGTACGTATATAGTGATGAGATAAATAGCCGAGCGTATTTCGTCATTTCGAGCCGAGGTAAATCATCCTCCGTGGAACTGGCGAAAAAATAATTCGTTCCTCCGCGCCGACGACGACGACGACGACCGTTACCCGCGCGCGCGCGAGTCGCCACGGCGTACACATACAGCTATACATCGCGCAGTCTCGAAAGTCATTTCGTAAAAAAAAAGAGAGAGACAGACAGAGAGAGAGAGAGAGAGAGAGAAGAAAGGAAAAGAGAGTTCAAGTGAAGAAAAAGAGGAAGAAAAAAAAAGTTAAAACGTCATACGATTTTTCGGTGCGCGCGGCACAAAGAATGCCTCTTTTAATATATATATATATGCATCGCGCAGGCATCTCTACTGCGCTCTGCACATGCGGCGCGCGGCGAAAGCGCGCATACTTACACATATCCGTGCGCGACGACGACGACGACGACGACGACGACGACGATACACGTATATGTGCAGCTCTCTGCACGTGTGCATGTATTTAACGCGAAACATCGATCAACGAACTTTGCCCTGCATCCGAAGCTCCGCGCGCGCCCGCTCCGTGACGCCTTTGTGTGCGCGCGCGAGCGTAAATATATCTCAGTTAATGGAAATTAATATATGAATTTTGAGGTGATTTATTGGACTAGTTGCTGGGGATATTTAGCTCTCGGGCGCTGGATGATTAGTTGTTTGTTTTAGCCCGTGGCATATTGTTGACACTCGCTCATACACGCGTATAAGATGCAGATATACAATATACACGTAATGCACTCGCATATATATACGATCGGCCAGAGCTAGTGCACGCGCCGCATTGTCCATAACAAGCTTCGCGTTAATAGAGCGTCGGTGGCCTGGATTACGTCACACAGCGCTTTGGCACAAGTCCGCGCGTACGTATACGCTATCGTACGTATGTGTATATTATAAATATATACGCGTGTACGTACAATATATAAAGCAGTGTAGTAAGCGAGTAAGAGCGAGTAAGAGAGGGAAACACACAGAGAGCGAATCATTGAATTATGCGCGATGCGGTATCGCGTTTCGATTTACGCGCGAGCCTGCCTGCTGTGTGCAGTATGGGTTTGAGCGCGCTTGCGCGTATAATTCGCCATCGCGTATATACGCCAGGCATCTACTGTGCTGCTGCTGCACTCCGAGGCTGCCGCCGCTGCTGTTATTGCTGCTGCTGCTGCTGCTGCTGTTGTGACTTGGCGAGTGCAAAGCCTTCAACACACAAAGTATAAACGTGTATAGGTATATATAGCTGGCGAGCACGTAAAAATGCATACAGCAGCAGCGACGGCGATGCATGTGTGTACGTACGTGTATATACTGCACGTGAACTCCTCGAGAGAGGATGTGTCTGTATGGGCTAACGTGTGTACATATATATGCACGCAAGCTGTATGCACTCGCTTATGTGTTTGTACACGTTCGTGTGTATGTGCACGAGCACCGAGCCACGTAGGAGCTATAGTAGTAAGAGAGAGACGGAGAGAGAGACACAGAGTGCAAGGAACGGAAAGTACACACAAAGTCTGTGCCGATAGCGAGGCAGGGGCGTTATAAGAGAGAGAGAGAGAGAGAAAGAGAGAGGGAGATGGAGCGAGGACTCGGAATGCAGTCACGGCACGCGGCCGAGTTAAGACTGCACATGCATGCATGCATGCTTACACTCACACGTACTTACTATATACTTGCTGCCGCTGCTATACTACTCGACCAAGTAAAAATTAAGCTCGCTTTAAGCCGACATCCTTGGCGCTTCGATCATTGTACTGTAGTGGCAATGTCGCGAACTGCGGCAGGACCAAAACGGAGCTTAAAACCTGGTATTTTGCACGGGATGTGCGACTTGCGTTGAAAAGCTTTTTTTTGACACGAATCACGCATCCTGTTCGATGAAGGATTTACCAATTATGATATTGATATATTGATATAATAATGCAATTTTTTGAATGCTTCCTTTATTTCACTCTTGGCTTCGTTTAACGGGTATCATATTTAAAATTGAATAATTAGTGCATTGCAGCAGTAACATTTACCTTTCCATTGTTATAATATAGCATCTTTTTCGTGATATCGGTAACAAACTTGTATATTTTGGTATATTTTTAATAATTCATTGTATATAATATTATAAATGTTCACCGAATTGAAGATCAAGTGTTTTTAAAAGTAATTTTTATCCGATGCTCTACCAGAATGCAAACAAAGTTCACACTTCAGCCAATGAGCGTGAAAAACATCATTGACTCCCGCATGATGCACTACAGAGCATCTGCGTGACATTTATTATTTCCAGGAAAAAATACGGCTCCTGATCTAAATAAAGATCGAAAATAGGGAAGAAAAAAGGGAAAATTAAGAGAGAGAAAAAGAGTAACTTTGAGCAAACTATACCGAGGTTTAATTAAGGTATAATTTATACGAAAACAAGAAGCTATTTTAAAGTCATCCTTTGGCCTGACGTCAGAAGTATAGATGCCCGAGCGTCGGTGTTAAGTTTACTATACGCTCACGGTTTTTCGCTGCGATAACTGCGCAGAAAATACGATGGCCGCGCGCGACTACGTTATATGGCACCGTATATATACACGGTACATACCGACTATTATGCAAAAAAAATCACGTCACCCACACGATTGTACACGCGCGCAAGCCGCACCGCACACTTAAACGCGTACGTAATACACCTTTTATATATATTAGAAAGTGCGTCGACGGTCGCCGCCGCGGAGCTAATACCGCCGACGACGTCTGTGTGTTCCGTTGCTGCCGTTGTTTTTGTTGTTGTTGATCGTGTCCCTCGAGCGCGATGAATGACTGC
Organism: Trichogramma evanescens; assembly: GCA_902732785.1. Taxonomy (NCBI): domain Eukaryota; kingdom Metazoa; phylum Arthropoda; class Insecta; order Hymenoptera; family Trichogrammatidae; genus Trichogramma; species Trichogramma evanescens. The sequence continues at coordinate 93,166 of CACVKI010144375.1, forward strand.
GAGGTGGTGTTGTACCTATGCACGTGTGAGTACCCGCGCCTGGTAATTATTTATACCGATGCCCATTATTAATATATCTCTTTTGCCGGGGCATTTTGCGTAGCCATTAGGCTCGTTTACGAAGCGACTAAATGTACACGAAGCAGATTTAGGATTCGCCATGCCCAGGAGATTTACGTCAACAGGAAAAGCAGAATGGCCACGCACATTTTCCAGCACCGAGTGGGAGGACTTATATTGAAGCCTTATACTGCACGGTAATCGACTCGTCTCATCTGTATTCAGCTGATATTTTATTTTTAGTACCAAAAGACGCAATAGACGTTGTTTATTCGCATATTAACAATAAACAGTGCAAATGTAATGAATATTCATTAAAAAGAAATAAATTTACTTTGTATAGCTGTCAAAAATAGTCAAAAAATCTTTACGTTATTTAATTTTTTTTTAATTCTGTAAGGTTGGCTAAATTTTACAAGTCAAATCGTGCAGCTTCAAATGATTTAATGATACGTAACCCATTTTAAATACAATGGATTATTATATTTTATATTAACTTTCAATCAATATGTATTCAAAAAATCCTGTTGGAAATGTACATTTTTGTATGCTCTTCAATATTTCAATATTTTTTTGTTCACTTATACTTACTTTTAGAATTGTAGTTTCAAAATATTTTTGACATCAGAATTTTTTTTTTGTTCAATCATCACGTTAAGTATTTAATTTTGTGTCACATTAAGTAAATTATGCACCGATTCAATATGGGTTTTCAGACTACTCTTATAGAATTTTGTCTTTTCGCATAATGAACAAGAAGGTAGGGGATAAAATTAATTATAATATAAAGGAAGTTAGATATTTTGCTTCAATCAATTCCACCACTGATGCAGTTCATAACAAGCAATTCGTACTAACTTTTGAGTTACATATGCAAAAGTGAACTAATCAAACGATTTTTCGCATGACAAAAAACAGGACGAATGGAGCTGAGCCAATGTTTAAAACTGTAATTGAACATTTGTATTTACAATGTGAACATTGAGAATTGTCAAGGACTATCTCATAATAATTCGTCTGCAATAAGTTGAATTTATGGTAGTCTTCAAAAGCTTATCAGAGACGAGAATTAATCAGCCCTCTACATTCCATGTTTCATTCATTTCTGTTTTTCACTTAATTTTTGGGATAAATGTTATGACTTGTTGTTTGGAAGCTACCTTTTTGTTCGACTTTCTCGAATATACTTATGTCGAGTGTTTTTACGTGTTTTACTTTTTTTTACTTCTTCATTTGATCATTTCTGTACTTTAACCTGCAAGAATATTTCTCAAGCTCTTTTAAGTTGATAAACGACCCAATAATAAAACCAAAAAGGGTTACGTCTACTCAAGTCTTCTCGAGCTGATACTGTATAATTATCAGTTATTCAAAGCCGAGAAACTGAACACACATACATACAGACCTATGTTGAGAATTTAATCTAAATTATGAATATATGTAAACCAAATCATCTGACAACTGCTGGTTCAAAAACTCAGTTCGAGACCATCACAAAGGGGTTCTCATGAAGGAAACAAAAAGTGAAAAAGTGTGTTGAATTATAAATCTAAGATTTTTCGTTTGTTGAATTAACCCGTTAAGTCCCAAGAGGACATTATTTCAATACTTTATTCGGCCACTGTATTTTTGGTGAAAAAAAATTAATTTTTTTAATTTTTGAATTTCCAAATGGAAACCATTTGGAATTTCAGGAGTTTTGTACAAATATCGCATCCTCGATAGTTAAACGAAAAGTTAGCCGGGTCCGATTGAAAATATTAATGTTTAAACACAAAAAATGGCGGTCGAAACACGAAAAAATGAATGAACACTTCTAGAATTTTTCTCAAAAACGAAGGGCTTGATTTTAAGTGTATTTTTTAACTTTATTTTCTTCCGTCTAAACCCCGCTAACTTTTAGTTTATCAGATTCTGAAAGGGCATTAAATTTTACATTGGAATTAGTAACTCGCATATTTTTTGACCCTATTCTTAACTTATAAAAAAGAGATGGACCTAAAATTGAAGCCAAGATAAAACGGCTTCTGATTGGCTTACGCCAGCGGCTATATGCTACGCTACGCGAGCGATACCGCAGTCAGCCTACCGCCGTCTACATGCGCAACTTGACATAGACGTAGTATAATGCGCGCGTAGCGCGCCGTAAACTCTAGTTCCAACAAAAATACAGTGGCCGAATAAAGTGTTGAAAAAACGTCCTCTTGGGGCTTAATAGGTTAAGATGAAAATGATGAAATTTTCCTTTTTTTATTTGTTCAGTTAAACGAAGTTTTTTTAGATAGTTCAGACCCCAAGTCATCCGCGTCTTGTTAGGCGCACATGTGCAACTTCAAACGAGTTTTTCTCGAAAACGCCAAAAGTAGAAAAGTTATGTCATTTTGACTTTAAATCACAATTATGATAAATATAAGATTCTATTTATTTGATATCACAGGGAGTTTTTTTGTAGTACTTTTGTAGTGTTAGAAGGCCAAAACATTTCCTCGAAGAAATCGTCGCCAAGTTACTAAGAATTTTAAACTAGATCAACTATTATAAAGATTATGTTTAAACACATAAATCGCTACCTTAGTGGTAAACAATATGATTATAAACAATTTTGACATCGTCCCTCGACACACTGATCATGTTTAGAGTAATTACAAATTAATTCGAATGTTGTCTTCCCCGATGAAACAGCTTGTATAATTCCAAAAGTAACTTTTACTCGTTCAATTTGCAGGTCACTAAGTTAAAGGATATATTGTTTAATTAAAGTACCAAAATGAATACAAGTGAGAAGAAATCCGAAGAAATTGTATCGGAAAATAATTTAAGTGAACACGACATTGTTGTTTCAGACGGCAAACAACACGTTTGTGATATTTGTCAGGAAATATTTACACTAGAATCAAGTATGATAACACACAGAGATAAAATTCACAATGATCAGAAAGATTACGCATGCGACAAATGTGAGAAGAAATGTGAGTTCCGAAGTCATTTGAGTAGACACCAAATATCAGAACACCAAGTCCGCAAAGATTTTCTATGCGACAATTGTGAGAAGAAATTTGAGAAAAAAACGAGTTTGTTGACACACCAAAAATTAGTACACAAAGATCGCGAAAATGCCATGTGCAACAAGTGCAAGAGAAAATTTGAAAATAAATCAACTTTACTCAAGCACAAAAAAATATTTCACGAAGTTTATAAAGATTATTTATGTGAAATGTGCGCCAAAAGATTTGGAAATAAACAGAGATTGCTCTTGCACATAAAGACAGTACACGAGGGTTGCCAAAATTTTGCATGCGACAAGTGTGGGGAGAAATTCAGAAAAAAATCTCATTTGCTCTTTCACCTACAGACAAAACACGAAAGTCGGAAAGATTTCGCCTTCAAAGTCCTCAAAGATTACTTATGTGACAATTGCGGCAAGAAATTTGGAACTAAATTTAGTTGGCTCGTGCACATAAGAACAATTCACGAAGGTCGTAAGGATTACGCATGTGACAAGTGTGAGAAGAAATTTACACAAAAACCGAATTTGCTCTTCCACCAAAAGACAGTCCACGGAGGTCGGAAAGATTTCGCATGTGACAAATGTGAGAAAAAGTTTATAACTAAACAGCATTTGATCAGACACCAAAAGACAGTTCATGAGGGTCGCAAAGATTACCCATGCAACAAGTGCGAGAAGAAATTTGGACAAAAATCGTATTTGCTCGATCACCAAAAAACAATTCACGAATGTCACAAATATTACGCATGCGACAATTGCGATAAGAAATTCGGATTTCAAAGCAATCTGACTAGACACCGAAAAATGGTTCACGAAGGTCGCAAAGATTTCGTATGCGACGGGTGTAAAAAAAAATTTGGACTAAAAACAGATTTGTTGAATCACCAAAGGGCTATCCACGAAGGTCGCAAAGATTTTGCATGCGACGAGTGCGAGAAGAAATTCGGAAAAAAATCAAATTTACTCTGCCATCAAAGGACAGTACACGAAGGTCGCAAAGATTTCACATGCGACATTTGCGAGAAGAAATTTGGACAAAAAATGCAATTAATTAGGCACCAACACACAGAACACGACTGTCGCAAAGAACACGCATGCGATAATTGCGAGAAAAGATTTGGACTAAAAGCGGATTTGATCAGACACCAAAAGATAGTCCATGAGGGTCTCAAAGATTGCTCATGTGACAAATGCGAGAAAAAATTTGTAGAAAAATCGAATTTACTCTACCATGAAAGGACTATCCACGAAGGTCGCAAAGATTTTAAATGCGACTATTGCGATAAGAAATTCGGAAATCAAGGCAATTTGACTAGACACCGAAAAATGGTTCACGAAGGTCTCAAAGATTACGAATGCGACATCTGCGATAAAAAATTTGGAGAAAAATGGATTTTGTTTCAGCATCAAAAGACAGTCCATGAAGGTCGTAAAGATTATGCATGCGACATTTGCGAGAAGAAATTTGGACAAAAAATACAATTGATGAGGCACCAAAAAACAGTTCATGATGGTCGTTAATTGTGAGAAGAAATTTATAGATCAAAGCAATTTTATTAAAAACCAAAAAGCTATTCATGAAGGTCGCAAAGATTACGCGACAAGTGCGATAAGAAATTTGCGTTCCAATCAAAAATTTGATCAGAAATCTAAAAATAGTACACGAAAATAGTTGTAAATGTAACGAACGCAAAAAGGGTGAAAATAAGCTTTCGGGTAGACACTGAAAAACAGTTCATAAAATTCACTGAAACTATAGCTACTGGACAACGGCAATCAGTTTTAAAGTGGTGCACCGTACAATCCACTTTCCAAGAACAATTCTCGAAGCTAGTTAAGATCAATGAACTCGATAAAATTTTTGCTCACAAACTCTATTGTGTTCACGACATCCATCTTTCCTATGATAGCAAAGTTTTTACATGTAAATGCGTGAAAAAATGTACAAAATAGGAATCAATTTGACCGATCATAAACGAGTTTACAAAATGTGAAGACTCTACATCTCAACAAAACGTGATTAAAAATATATATTTGATAATCAAATTTGTATGAATAAGTTACTGTTTATATTGCAGTCACATGCCCTGAATAGTTTCTCAGAGAATAGCATTTATATCAATGAAATAGTTTTTAAAACGTCAATAAAAATTGTACCAAAATAATTATCTCACCTAAGACTCGTCTTGTTAATTATCATTATTACAATTTTGATCACTGTTATAGTAATGCTTTATTGTTAAACTATTTTTTGCCAACCTGGTTCATGCAACTCATCATGATACAATCAGCCGAAAATATTTTTCATATCTTGTTTGGGACTGTAAATAGAATGCGCGTTGGGTTGATTCATAGATTTTTGATAAACCTTATAAACCTTTTGATTCCTTGATTTTTTATGAACCTTTAAAACTAATACGGAGACTCTACTATAATAGTTTCAATTGCTCTTTTTTAGAATTCAGATTTAGTTTTTCATCTAAATATTTCAAAACTTGATATTTGCTTATATTTATTATATGATTTATTAAATTTAATAGTTATTTATGCAATAGTATGACGAAAAATGTCTTTATTCGCTCATTTTTTAGTGCGCAAAAAGCATTTTGGGAAACTGGGGTGCAATAAAATGCCTCATTTGGACACCGGTGTGCGGTAAAATGCCTTGTTTAAAGTGAAAGTATTTTTCGCTTACTATTGCATAACATTTTGTATGCAACACGTGCCCAGCTTTTTCCGCACACTCGTGCCCAAAAACGCCTTTTGGGCACGAGTGTGCGGAAAAGGACACGAGTGCCGGCTATGCCGGCACGAGTGGGTATTTTGGCGCACAGTGTGCGCAAAAAGCTGGGTACGTGTTGCATACAAAATGTTATGCAATAGTAAGCGAAATAGTACATTACGTCACTCGTGCGAGAAGCACCACGCGCACGAGTGACGTATAGTATTTTTTATCACGATTTGCGGGAAGTTTTTATTTCCCGCACGCCGAGCCGTGCGGGAAGTATGTAATTCCGAGTAATATTGTTATTACAATACTGCTCGGGAATCACATACTTCCCGCACGCTGTGATAAAAAATACTTTACATACCAGCGGCCCGAAAGTAGCATTTTCCTGCCGCTGCGCTAAACGGAATATTGCTATTTTCGGGCCACTGGGTATGTAAAATAGCATACCGGCCTATACCGGGAAAAAAGAAAGCCCCAGTGCACGTGCTAATCGACCTCGGCTTCGCCTCGATCGCTTATTTCACGTGCACTGGGACTTTTCTGTTTTTCCCGGCCTAGGACAGTAATATACTATTTATTTTAAACGAGGCATTTTACCGCACGCCAGTGTCCAAAAACGCTTTTTGCGCACTAATAAATGTGCGAATAATGGCATTTTTCGTCATACTATTGCATAAATAACTATTATATTATAGTATAACGAAAGTAGTACTTTTTCGTACAGTTTTTAGTGCACAAACAGCGTTTTTGGACACTAATATACGATAAAATGCCTCGTTTTTTATGAAATATATTTTTTATTCAAGCAATTTTTGCTCTCAATTGCATAAAATTTTGTATGCAAATGTTTCCAACTTTTTGCGCACAGTGTGCGCAAAATAAGTCACGCTATGCACAAAAATGCCTCTGTGCACTTGTTGCATAAATTACTATTTCAACTGCTATACTTTTCCAGTAAAAGATCTTGAAAATGAGCAAATCTTCGAATTCTGAATTTAAAAAAGAACACGATACTATGTAGTTTCATTGATTTTGAATAACTTTTACTAAGGAAGTACAGTGGTTCCCGACTTCAATACACGGGTTAACTCGTCAATCTAATTTTTATGAAAAGCAATGCTGAAAGTGCTGCTTTTTAATATTGCTAGTATAGGAGCGTGTACTGCTTTAAATAATATTTTTGTAGTATGTGTCATAAAAAAGTAACAAAATTCGTTTATTTTACAATCAAAATCGAATGAAAATTGATATTTAGTTTACCATAGTTACGCAGATGATCACTTCCGTTCACGATTGATAGCAAAAGTCTTTCTTCAAAGATAAAAGTATGTACGTTCGAGCTTGGGAACAGAAAATTACTTTTTTGGGTCTTTTAATTTGACAGAGAATCGGTCCTGTATATACAAGCGGAAACAACGGTGAGTCTCGCTCAACGCTACGCTATTCATGAAGGGTCGGTGACGGAAGGGGCTTTTGCACCTAATAAATACGTTCGTAGCATCTGATGAACGCAAGACTGTAAGAGATTTGATTAAGTTACACATATGTGAAGATTTAATTTGACTTTTATTTTCTTCATGAGCAGATTTATTTAAGGGTAAGTGATAATTTGATAAAAACAGATAACCGATAAGAGAACATTTAAAATTGTAATATGAGTAACAATTTACATTGTAGCAAATAGTCTCGTTTATTATAATAAAATACCTAGTAACTACACCTGTTTTGTTTTAGATTTAACAGTATAATGTAATCATCATTTATTTTTTAAATCCTATAATTCCTCATTAAAAATCAGTTCTGGATGTACGCGTTGATTTGGATATACCTATGTATGAACTTCACACCACAATCGAAATGTAGTGTATGCATGTTTTTCATTCAGGTAAATTTTGATAACTCGCTTGACATGTATGGTTTTGAAAATATTGATTATCAATGAATATTGCTTCAGACCAAAAAATTTTAGTCAATGTACAATAGATACAAAAGCAATATGTATGCACGTGTATACACATATTGCTATAGTAGCGAGGAAAAAGAGAGAGAGAGAGAGCACGAGAGTACGACCTGATGCTATAATAGTTGCTCGCCAGCCATTAGTGTGTTGTGTATTCACAATCGGCTTCCCAAGTGGGGGGTCTCTCAACCAAAAGCTGACTGCGGCAGCAGCGGCAGCGGCAGCTGCACTGGAGCAAACGAGATGGGACTAGATGGTGGTGGAGTGCTGCTGCTGCTGCTGGAGACTAGAGAGGGAGCACAAATAGCAGGCAACTACTGCTCTATGGACTACGAGTGGCTGCTAGCGCTTATTGTATCAGATGTACTATACCTATGTATATGGCTAAGATAAGCTAGAAACCGTCCCGTTAGTGTTGCTCCGCGCGTATTGATCCGCTGCGGCCGGGTGTTATGGCGCTGCCTATTCTCTCTGTCTCCTTCTATCAAGCTGGCTCCTTCTCTCTGTTTCTCTCTCTCTCTCTCTCTCTCTCTCTCTCTCTCTCTCTCTCTCTCTCTCTGTCTTGTACCTACACAGCACACGTAGAAATGGATCAGAGGGTTGTTGTCTCTTTCGCACTCGTTCTCTAAATTAAGGATTAGTTAGGCCTGCAGTCGTAAGAGTAAGACAGACATAGAGTAACAGCAGCAGCAGCAGCAGACAGAATGGAGAAACTGCGAAAGATGCCGTAGCTGGGTATGGTATGCGCAGTGCGAAACAGTATTGGACAATGCTACCACTACAGAGAAAGAGGGCGGTAATGCTTTAAGGTGCAAGTTCAAAGGGTACGCATCCATGCGTGTATATATGCGTACTTGCGTGCATATATATTGTGAAATTGATGACGAATTGAGACGAAAGCACGCCGTTGTACTCAGTACGCGACGCGGTAGCCTGGCGAGCAAGTACATTATTGTATACCTATATTGCTAACGCGTGCGGGTGTATGTGTCGAGAGAGACAGATGTGCTCTTTCTGTCCAATCCCACCACTATATCTCGCTATATTGTTGTTGTATGTATATATACCCACACATATACTGCCCTCACGAGTGCTATTCTAAACTTGAACTTTTTTTCCTTTCCACCTCTGTCTCGAATAATGTACTGCTGAGACTATATTCGATTGACCATATAATTTTCATGTAATTTTTATTGCAGTGTTTGATATTAATCGATTACCCAAACTTGAAATCAATGAAAATAAATGTAATGTGCTACAATGCAAACGTTGTTGGGGGAAATTACTATAAAAATTGCTGTAAACTTATTCAATCTGTAGTGTGAGCATTCATGCAAGATGGTGTGCTTATTTTGCTCATTTCATTGCACTAGAAAGGGTGACGATTGTATTACTACCTCTTTTTGTGTGATTAATTCGCAATCGGAAGATCGATTTCCTTTGGAGTTGATAGATATTTACATTTGAAGCTCGGGGAATTAAATCGCTGCTAGTGAACAACTTATAATCAAATTCTCTTGAAAAGATCTATTAATTTCCCAATAATCAAAACTTTATATTCAACTATCAATACAAACATGCTAAAAACGTTATATTTCGAGTCAATCTTTATCAATCACAACGTGCGCATTTTGTCAAACTATATTTGAAAACTCATAAAATAAGCTTCTGTATGATAAACAAAAAAAGTTACTAATTTGTGCTAAATTTGATGTATTTTACGGGCTGACGAGTTATAAATTGTTTACCTCGCGACAAAGAAGTGACTGGGACCTTTAAAGATCGCGATTTAAGGTTGAACATACGAACGTTCAAACAAAACCACTATGAATTTAATTATAACAAGGGGTGCTTCGACCCTTGAATAACTCAGCAAAAAATTCCCTGTTGAAGGGTTCCAAGTCAGTAATTTTTTAATGAAAAATGTACCTTTCACTCCTAAGTCAATTGGGTTACTTGGGTTACCTGCGTTATTAAAGTTGCTCGTCGAAAAAGGGCACGTAGAACGGTTCTGAGCTTAACTAAACCACCAAAATAATTTTTTTGATCAGAAATGTCGTCGTTTGACTCCTGGGTTACTTAGGTTACTCGGCCAATAATGCTCCTTTCAACTCGTAAAAGTCAAACTAACATCCCAACTTCATTTCCGGAACTAAAAATTGCATCTAAGTCTTCCTTTGATCAGTTCGGTTACTTGGGTTACTTGGGTTACTCGGCCAATAATGCTCCTTGATGAGCCCCTAGGAATCAGAAGGGTTATTCATGTGGAGGTCACTTCTGAGACAATATTGTGAACTAAAAAATGAATACGATCTTAGTACACCCACCACAAGGAACCGAAGCATACAGTTACCACTGAATTCAGCCGTCCTTGAGCACAGAACGTATCAGTATTGTGCCATCAAGTGCTTTAATGATTTGCCTCCAACTTCTAAAAATGAAAAAATGAAAACACATATTCTCAAAAAAAGATTAAAGGCAGAAGTGAAAAGACTCCCTGTGTTTATGTAAATTCCTAAATTACGTTGTCTATACATATTCAATCAAATGATATCGTCGCCCCGGCGCTGGAAGGTATCTATTTCAGTTCTGTAGCAAAAAGGTATCTAACTCGCGCGCAGAGGCAAAAAGGTATCTATCTCGAGCGCAGAAGCAAAAAGGTAG
>CACVKI010144376.1:0-26190 GCA_902732785.1 Trichogramma evanescens
AAATCGAAAACATTGTTTTTTCATGTTGTAATAAGCGATTGAAAATGGCAAAATTAGCGTTTTTTTGACTTTGAATCGCTTATAACTCGTAAAATGTGCATTTTAGAGAAAATTACCAAGAGTAACTTTCTCTTTAAAACGGTCCAAATTACCTAAAAAAATAGGTTTCAGGTGCAAATTCTCGAAATTTCTTCATTTGTTTAAAAAAATTCGTTTAAACAAATTGGTGCGGGAAAACTCAGGGNTAAGATTGGTTTCCACATTCAGGGTGTCATTACCGTGGGAATGACGTAAAAATTATCCATTAGACTATTTTTCCCACGTTTGCGACGATTTCGCCTCGACTAAACGAAGATATGTGACGTCGAAGCCGTCTTCGACTGCACATCCACAGTTATGATTCACGATCGAGTCTCATACCGACGCATCTTCGCGCTCCAACGATCGCTCCATATGCACATACGTTATTTACCGAGAATTATATAAATGCGATCTCGCGCTCGTACACGAGAGGAATAAAATAGTCGCGCGCGCAGATATCCTAGCAGACATTCTGACGAAGCGGCCCAGAAAAGTTGAACGATCGCTCCTGGCATGAGGAAACAGCTGATATGCTGCTACTACTATACATTGTTGCTTTATGGACTTTGCTGCATCGTGCACCGGGGCCTTTTTGTCGTCTATAAGACCAGATACATACGAGCTAAATAAGCCATCGAGCAAGGTCAAGTACGCGCGCGGCAGCAAAGTGTCGAGCTTTTTCCTGTGCAATTATGAGCTAGAGCTATATAGCTGCTGGCATTTTACTATATGTATACGTGCATCGACGTTCGCATTTACGTAGATACTTTTTGGTGGTCTGATAAAATCTTATGAGAATTGCCGCCGCCAGTTTGGTAAACTAATTTTTGGTTTTTGAAGCTTGCCGCGCATATCTATTATAAATGTTATAAATTAATATGTTACTGATATACATGCATGCACAAATCTGTAGCGTTGGGCATCTGGCTGAGTATCCGATGATAATCTAAAAGGCAGAAACAAAAATTCACGTATAGAGAATTTTGACATTTAAAGTAATCTGTGCATCATCTACAGGAAAAAAAATTTAGACATATGGATGCTACGCACAGCTAGTTGTAATCTACTCGATCGTCATTTTTGTATATCTCGTAAACAACGTGTACCGCGAGATGAAGCCTTTGCAAATGTACCGTCTAGCAATGTGTCTACGATGTAATCGAGTCATCTTCAGTCGTCTTGGGTGAATACCGCAGATGCTTTAAATAATGATTTTAGAAATCTAAAATCTGATCCATGGAAATAATTTTCATAACTAATAGATGTTGGTTATTTTTTCATTTCTCGGGTGCATTTAAAGTCAGACTAGATATCATTTTTCGGTAAGGAGGATATGACTGGTGATTTCAGATATATAATTAATATAAAAATCAAAGTTGCCGATTGAAGTAAATCAATGCTCAGTGCACATATGCCCAAACCCTCGTTATTTTGATTTTATAATTATAGAAAAATTTAAAAACGTCGACAATTCCAAGTAGGAGATAATGATTCATTCATCAGATCAAACGCAATGTGGTTCATGTATATACATGATACTCGACGATGAGATACTTTTGTGCGGACAGCGTTTGCCCAAAGGGTAAAGTGTCTAGTCATGCACATCTTTAATACATCGCGGATCCTTCGAACTTGCACCTTGTTCAGTGCTATGCGACAGTCGCACAGATTTCCGATCGAATTGCTTAACAATACAATTAATAAATATATCTGGACTGTTCGCGTAAAATCAATCAAATGAATACGTTGGAAAAGCATCATATTCTAAAAAGAGAGGAAAGCATTAAACTTAATTAATCATGTGCTGCACGTGTATTAAAGATTCATTGTGGATCTAATTACTTTTTGGTTAGTAACCCATTGGGAACCGATCGTCGAGACCTATTTTTCCATTTCATTATATTAAGATGAAATAATATATAAACATCTGGAAGTTATTTCAAAAAGCAAAAGAAACCGTTTTCTTCCTTAAAGCACGTGTATTAAGAATGCCGAAATAAAAAAGCTATACGGCTCCAGCGAGATGCTGCTATATGTAGAAGTGCAAAAATCCAGTAGCTTGTATACAGAGAGTTTATATATAAAACGATATATGTACATAAAGCCCGAAAGAAATGAGAAAGAAAGAAAGACGCATCCCGTGGGCGCGCGCGAGTTGAGACAGAGAAAAACGAAGGTGCGGACGTGGAAAGAAATTTTGCGATTCAGGCGCGCGCGCGAAATAGTATTTGTGAGCCCCAGCTGTGGATGCTATGTATACGCTGGCAAAATACACCTTGGCGCAACGAGGAAAAATGGCAGAATGCAATACTCTCTCGCTCTTTTTTTCCTGGTCTATCATCCCTTATTCAGGTAGTTTCTTTTAATGCGCCAAAGCTATATAGCGAGCTCGCTCTGCACAGCGTCTTTCAATGAATACTAAAAAACTTTAACTTCAATGACCGAAAGCCGACAACACCTGATATTATGTACGCTTAATTCAAAATCCACAAAATTTCAAAAAAGGATTTTTGCATAGCACTGCATCTTACAAGCAAAATAATTTTTATTTTTTACTGATGTTCATCACTGTCTACTCCGTGTAAAGCGTTATAATTTTTAGACCTTTTTTTAAGGCCAATTTCTTTTTTATCTAATCTTTAATAGATATTTGTGCATGAAAAAATTTCAATTTTCATCAAAATATAGTTCATCAATTTGTTAGTAGTATATCTCTCTTTTTAAGATTGTGAGTAAAGCAGTACCCAACTCTATGACGCATAATAATCCTACGCAGCTAGCTAAATTACGCTGACGCAGCAATTTAAACTTATAAAACATGACGAGAAATTGTTGTTACGAAGCTTTCGCGCGCATCTTATCTCTCGTTCAGGCCACGGCAACGTTTCAACGACTTGAAGCGTGAGCGAATGTACCATACACGCATAGTTTTACCTTTCTTGATCAGCATTGATCGTTCATTAAATAAACGTCGTATACGCGCATGGTGTTCAGAGACCTCGAGCTTTCGAGAGCGTCACTCACACGTTCCGAAAGTTTAATTGATCAATAATAAAGTTTATCGATCATTTAGAAATTAATTTAACTTGTAAGGATCTGCACACAGCATCGAGCGATGTATAATGAAAAGTTTGTCCCCTTGAATGTAGCGACGCAGTACAGCTTTAGCGTGTGTAGCTTTATGCATCGCACATGGATGAAATATTGAAGTTTTTTACTTTAAATCTCTGTGAAATCGTATAGCACTCTAAAAATGTTTCGAGTTCATAATTTATTTGGATGCATACTCGAAAAAAAGATGATATTATCAATACTTGTTTATGCCATTAATGAGAAGACTACCTGAACTCAGGGACATGGATTTGCTCCGAAAGTTTTTACCTAATAATGTAGCTTCATGTGCTTAGTTTTACCTTATGGGCCTTAGAGACCATTTTAAAAGTCTCTTTCTATTTTATTTAAAAATCTTCACAATTTCATATCTCGAGATACAAGTTTTCAAACGAAAAAATGCAACGAACAAAAAAGTATTAGAATTTGTCTAACAATATGTTGAAATTTTTTCAGAATTTTTTATCACCCTTTCTGGCTCTCTATATACAAGACCGACTGTCACCCTTTCAGAGAACCCCTGAAATCCCTAAGAAAAACTTCCAATTTGGGCCTCTGAAAATGGGTCAAAACTAAACGCAGAGAGCTTTATTAATAGGTACTAGCTTGACCCAAAAAAATTGTTGAGCAAATTCATGACCTTTATTTCAAGTGGTCTCTTTATAAGTTACTTTTGTACAGTCAATTTATGAGGTCTTGATACGAGGACAGAGATAATTCTTTCTATCAAATTTTGTTAATACAATATTTCATGCTTTTGAAAATAACGTTTCTCAATATTATTTGTTCTAAAATTACTGTTTATACTCTCGTAATTTAATTATTTTTTCACCTGCTTAATTTGGGCTAGAGGGTATAATAAATTATTTACATTAAACTTAACTCCATGCACTTCGTTTGTTCGAAATCGGTGAACGATGGTTTTGCGCTTTAAATCCCCCTCGATAAATCACGAGATTAAAATTAATTGATTATTCCAGAATCAATTATTTCATGCAATACATACGCATCGAACATACAACGTAACAAGTTTCTACTGTCTACTTGGTGAATTAAAGCTCTCAAGTTGCACCGTGAATTAAATTCAGTTTTTATTTATCGCTCTATGCTTTACCTTTTTTAATATAAGTAACGACGTATCAGGCAAAATTCAACATTAAAAGCTCGTCTCTCACTTTTAATCCTTGTTTAGTTGAATATATATATAATGCATGCAAAAAATTTTCGTGCAGCATGTAATGTGCACGTATGTGTGTGAGTATGTGTGTGTGTGTGTGTGCAAGTGCGAACGACTTACGAGCGCGCGAACAAGACTGGAAAAGAGTGGGAACCAGAGAGAAAAGATGCGAATCGAGGGAATATAAGTGCGTGCGGAGAGCTCGAAAATAAGGTAAAAAGCCACATAGAAAGAGAAAGATACGAGAGCAATTCACGTTGTCGTACATACGTTATTCTTGGACCGATCGCTCTTTCCTTCTCTTTCTGCAGCAGCGAGGATATCGTCGCTCCGAGAGCTTGCTGCAGTGTTTATAAATGTGCTTATATGTGTGTATAATACAGCCCGTGTGGCAATTATATGCATTTCATAGCGGTCTTCGTTCGCTGTTATTCGGCCTGACACAAGTAACTGCTTGTTTCTTCGTGACTTTAATTTTTTATATTCTCTCTTTCACTCGGTTGCTTCCCGTGCATAACTGCTCGCGCGTCTTCTCTTTTCACATTCCACATTAAATATCTTCACACTTATTTTTCACCCAACATTGGCTGAACAACGCACACTCCATATTAAATCGACCTTTAATTTCTGCAGACCTCAGGCGATATATACGGAACGGAAGAAAAAACTTACTTCTACTGAATCGCTGCACGGTATTAATAAGGACGTAAGCGTCAAATTATGAACCAGGCTCATGGAAGGTGACGAGAATCAGGAGCGAGTAAAAAACAAACATGTACATTTGTAATGCGAATAAAATAAATATATATGTATCGAAGCGCGTCAGGGAAATATTTTCACTTTTTCAAGTTGTACGTGCAGCCGAAAAATAAACACGCTTACGTTCCGATTTTATCGCACGTGACGCGAACATTATCGACTCGTGCTCGGTCGTTTGATTATTAATAAACGTATGTATACATAATGAGCTTTGTTCGACAAACGTATGTTATGTGCGTTATAAAATGTCGAAAATTATCATATACATATTTTTGTCAACCTTGTTCTGTTTTATGTAAATACGAAAATGACGATCTGTGTTGTATTTTCGGAGAAATCCCTCTGTGTATAAGCAAGCGAACATTCCTTTCGATGCAAATCTTGTGCAATCAGCATAATGAGCTTACAATACATTGACTAAAATTTTCATCAAAAGGCTAGCATAGCTATATTTTTTTGAATTTAGGCCATAAGCATCGCTCAAATACATTATAATAATTGTAATTATGAGAAGTTTTATTTTTAATTTTAATTGTCAATGTAATAATTATTTACGCCTTATAAATCAGTATTCTGTAGCTCATATCTCTACAAGCCACGGACAATATTTCCTCAAAAATCAAGCCTAATGATAATTAGTGCTGAAATAACAGGTAACGAATTGAAACATAATTCTAGTGCAAGGGTGCACTTACGGCAAATCCGTATATTATGAGGCGCGTAAGTGTGAAAAAAGATCGATATCGGCATTCTATCGACACCTTCAAGCTGCTCGGGCAATATGGGCTCGAAATTTTTTTAATGCACGTTATATTATACAGCACGAAAGGCTCGCGTGTGTGAAATGCTTTATCTCCTTATTTGTTGCTTACAATACACATCTCGGACAGTCTGTGGCGCGCGCGCGCGCAAAAGCACAGCAAGGCAAATACATAATTATTTATATTGGAAATTAAAGCTGGTAATAAGGTGCGCACCGAGCTGATACGCGGAGCTGATCCTGCCTCGCGATATCGTGTATACGTATATATTTGCAGGTCTTATGAATTTATGAGAGATAAATTCATTTAAAGGACGCTTATATACGTGTTGTTACTTACTCGCTTGCATACTGCGCGTATACACACATACGAGCCATACGCGCATATAAACGGTCGATAAGAATCGCTCAAAGTGTGCGCATACGTATGGATGTATAAAGTGCGAGTGAGCGACGATGCCGTATTATTTGAGGAATGTATCATCACGCGTGCGCGTGCGTGCGTGAGCAGCGTACAACAATGTATAAATATACATACGCTTGCACATGTACGGTGTATAATAATTTACAAATATACGCGCGGAACGTGTAATAAGGGCAAGGCGCGGTTACTCGATATAGATTTTGAAGGGGCAAAAGATACGCTCGAGTACATTGAATTAAATTATGATATGGGCCCTCGAATCGTGGCCAAGACGCAGATGGGCTTTCAGCGATATTAAACGATATATTTAACCCTTTGAGTATCATATAATTTTCATGCAAATAAATTATTATCGCGATCTGCGTTTATCCAACTTATGCTCCTTATTTTATTACATCCTGTCAACGTTTATCGAGGACATCTAATGTGCAGTGATTTTTTTTTAAATCGTAGAAAACTTACAAGGATTTATTTTTGTTCTGTCAGAGTTTGGTTTCTCAAGGAGTATCAGTCAAATGCGACGAGTGTCTGACGATTTTTATTATATATGTATTTACGTATAAAGATCGTCTCTGCCGAGTTGACTCGCGCGTGTGGAGCTAACAAAAAGAAAAGAAAAGGAATAATTAAATGAATATACATAAATATAAAACCGAGTGAGAGAGACGCGCGCGCACAACGCCCACTTATCTTACTTTAGCACCTTGGAAAGGCTCATCAAGCACACCATAACTCGTGTAAATTTCTCAATAAATCACCATCGAACATGCATATAGTGTCTCGGTGGACGACGATATATACACATAAACTCACACAGTCGAAACATTCTCACATCACCCCAAAAGAACGTTGTACATCTCATCGGAGCTGCAACGAACCGAGCGAACGAGCGAAGTGAGAGAGAAAGGGAAAAGAGAGAGAGAGAGAAAATAAGAGAAAGACTATACACAGACACACACATCGACGAACGAGCGAGCACAGGCGCAAAATAGTCTTATGCAGCTCATAACTCTCGAGGTCATTCAAAAGAGGGAACGCTGGTTTTTTTATATTATTATTATCGTCATCTCCGAGTCGCTGCATAAGCCTTACCAGCACACTACGCACACACATTTACGCCGTAGGACTTATATTATACATATACGCGGCGCATCTCTCGCGTGTGTCGGACGAGAGTGTTAGAACAACAACCGATGAAGACGACGAGGACGCGTGGGCGCAAAGTATCATTTTCCAAGCAAATAAATAATGCCTTCGCGCGTAGTCTCTTTTCTTATCCACATCCGCATATAAAGACGGGACCCCCGCATAATACGACGAGATGGTGCGCAGCGGCGGACGTTTCGAGTATAATATTTTTTGTAAAAAGTTTGACTTTTCGTAGCGTCGCGTAAATAAAACTAGTATACACGTGACATACCGTGCGATGCATTGCGAGCAGCTAGTGGCGTTGCTGCACGTTAATGTTAGTTATGTTATTACGCCTTGTATATTATACGCGCATGCATATCCAGGAAGAGTATGCGCCGAACGAGAAAATAAATATGATAAGAGAGTCGGAAAGAAATTGGTACCTTAGCAGGGATTTGCACGTGGATTGATCGGCTTATTACATGCGTATATGAACTTTCTCACTACTGATACAAGCATGTACAAGGTAGATTTTCTCCAGAAATGAATTAATATTGCTTTTAAGTGAAAAAACCCAAACAGCTGTACGCGTGATACAAATTACTTATCGAGAGTGTCTATAAATGTCGGTATATACATATATATTTTAATATACATCGCCATGAGTATAAGTGACTTACGAGCAATCGTTTCCTGCGGAGCACGCGTTCGGATTTGAGCTGGCTCCGGTAAAGGCGATATTTGAATAGTGAACATTTATTTTTATGTAATTGGTATCGATCACGTACAATGAACCTGGGCTCTGCGTTGTCAACTCGTACTTTAGCGTAAACCAAAAAGTAATTCCGTTAATCGATCGCTGGCCTCGTGAAGGAATTATGAAGATCATAAATATAAAAAGAGCGAGTAAAAATGTATACCCTATGCAAGATGACGCAACGTAAGATTATGCGAATTTACATCATTCTTTTTTACGCACGAATCAATAAAGTATAATATAATACTTTAACGGTGCGTGCACTTGTGCATGTATGCACGCGATTAGATACATAAGAGCAGCGTCAACACTGACGTAGAATCATGTATGTCTTGTATGTATAGTTACACATTGCAAAGAGGAAACTCTAAGATATCAATCTGGTACTTAAAGTAAAGGGAGAAGAAGCATCTCTTGGGTTAGGTTTTATGAGTACGCTTACTATACCCGGGCCGCGCATTGGAAGGAAAGATTTTAAATGAATATCGTGTACTATGTACACACAAGCTGCACTTCATCCTCGAATGAAATACAAAACGTATTTCTCTTGAATACTTTGCATCGCATAGCTGAGATTAAATAAGTTAAATCTGGGTGACATTTTTTTCTTTATATTATATACTTATACGCCTTCAACAAATTATACGTCCGTCGTATGGCCCGTGCGTGAATCAAATAGCTTTTATGTAATTAAAAAGTATCGGTTTCTTGGTAAAGCATAGTGATTATAATTATGGTTCAAATTTCGGTAGACGTTTGAATTATCACCGAGAACCATAAATTTTTTTCTCAATGAAAGCAAGATATTGGTTCGTCGATGTAGATGTATGATTACTCTCTTGCGTGTCGCAATGTCACGTTGAAGAAAACGAGTAGTATTTTTCGGAGTTTAAAATTTGCTTACATTTTTTCTTGCAGTAGATTATTAATAACTTTTTGGCATTCAAAATAAACATTCAGAGATATTCTCAACAAAGATTTTCATCGAAAACCCGCACAATTATCATTACGAAAATGTCAACACAATGCGTAATATTCCCAGTAGACCATTTCGTATCTCTTCCACATAATATGTGGGTATAATATTCCATAATTTTATGGTTTCCGACGGTTCTAGATATGAATTTTATAAAAATAAGCTACGATACTACCCGAGTCTGCCTGGGAAAAACTACATGACACAATTGACTGCCATTTATTATTTTCAAAGTCACATCAAATCTGTCACGAAAAAAAATTAATTATATTTACGCTGAGATTTTTATTTTCGATTGATTCAACAACTTATTGTGTATCGCGCGTATAATAGACTCCAATAAATCAAAGTATTAGAATTTAATGTATGAATGACTAAAGTCATAATTCTGTCACCAGCAGGCAGTACTTAATTTTAGATTTTTCAACGTTCCATGCAGATCGTAGTAGGAAATTGTCAAAGCTTTGAGATAATAGATTCGCCGAGTTACACGGTGATAATAATGCACTTCTAACACTACCGTGCTATGCTCATACTATATATAAGTAAGCGTACACGCGCAGGGCCAAGTGCGAGGATCTTTCGCATCTCGCGCGCGCACGTGTGAAAGCCGCCGACGCCCTCGGCTTATGTATACGTGCCAGCACACGGCCGTACCCCACTGCTCGAGGTATAGCTTCTTCACGGATAATAATGTTGACGTTAACTGCACAATTATGGACCGCCTCGGAGGGCCGTTATTGCCAAGCTAAATTGCCGGGCAAAAGCAATTAGGAGGCTGGGCTTTATATTCATAATGCCCCTTAGTAACGCGCGCACGCTGAGAGTCGCACATGTGAGTATCTGTGTATCTGTGTGTGTATGTGCAAGTGCGAGTGTGAGTCTCTTTCTCCTTTCTCTCTCTCTCTCTTTCTCTCTTCCTCTTTATATGTTTATATATCGGGCTTTGCCGCGCCTTTTTTCAAGGTCATCGGACGAGGAAGAGCCAAGCACGCGACTCCGAGGCTCGTATATTATAAGTAATTTGCGGTGAGCTGATGAATTGCGCCCGCGCGATGCATTGCATCGCCGAAGATGAAGCGATCGGTGCGACGTAGCGCCAAGTGAATTTCAGCGAGTTACTGGCCTCGCTTAAATTTCTAGATCTTACCGAGACCGGCATATAAATGACTAATTTTTTTTCGTATGAATCATAATTATCAGGGAAATTTTAAAATTGATTTTGATTTATACACATTCGATTTCTCAATACGCACGTCTATTTCAATAAAATACAATATTGATGTCGTTTATATATAATTATTACTTCCTGTTGATATTAGTGAAATTAAATTTTTTTACCTCAACTATAGCGGTTTGAGAATTATCTGCGCGATATTACCGAGTTGCGTAAGAAAAACAATTATGTATTATTGCATTTAGCACCTGCGTGTGTGGCATGTATCCACAGAATCTTTTTCTAAATTAACACTTCATCGCTTTTTTCGGCCCACCAGAATTGAAAAATATTAATCCATAAAATAAATCAAAGAATGCCGAAATCATATAATTTTTTTCAGGGCTTACTCAGCTATTTTTGCCTTCGTCATCAAAAATCTATATCAATATACATCCTAATAATACAGCATGTATTTTTATGATGCTCTTTTTCGAACGAATCATCAACTTTTTTATTAAAAAAATTTTAAAAAAATATTATAGTATTATATAACAGAGTTACTATGATCTACGTTTCATAAAACTTCGATATGACATGCGCTGGTATCTCGGAGCTTCTGTCGGTTTGCGCGCGTCGATGTTGAATAAAATAAAAATAAAAAGAACGAATTCAAGCGCAAAAACACCGAGGCGCGATTTCACGCTAGTTCCTTACGGATCTTGTAATAGGTGCACATACACGTATAAACTTATATATCTGCTTCACTTACACATACACAGTCAGAAGAACGCCCTCAGGCGCGAAAAGATATTTAATTCCTACCTCATAGCTCGTGCGCTTACGGCGTTGCGCCGCGCGCTGGGTGCAAACTGCCTCGCGAGCTCCCACAGGTATAATGCGTTGGAGCATAACGTTAATGAATTATGGCCTGTGCTGGGTGTAGATCCGGTGAAAGGCAATTTCAGTAAGATGATCAATTTTTGCCATTACACATACCCTGTGCCGCGCCGAGTGCATATAATAAAAACTGCATCGATCGTGCGCGCGCGTTATTTAGCTGCACGCTCGAGTTTGAGCCATAAACGCCTGCCGTTTATATGTTATCCGTCCGTATATATGGGCTCAATGCTCGAAAGAACGAGATTCTTTTTAACTATGACACACATGCGCACGCAATGATCAAAAATTTCAATCTTTTTTTTATGAAACATCTCGAAATTATTAAAAATTATTCCGACTTATGAGTAGAAATTCCAAACGTATGATTACAAAATGTAACCGATGTCTTCGACTAATAAGTTTAAATTATGGTCATTAATAATTCAACCATTCAACAATTTCTGGTATCTGGGGAATATTAAGATGAACAACTTTGCGGATCGTGTATTTCTAAACTTGTATTTATGTATAATACTTTGGTGCGAAACGGTCGAGTCGACGCGCGATGATATTTCCGTACGCGTAATTATAATTAATAATAGCCGCTCGAGATTTAGAACTTACTGGGATTTATCACTTGTGCTTATCATAATTTTTTTCATTTGTGGGACCTCTAAAATTTAGCGGTTTATTTCGAGAAAAAGAAATTTACCAATATGATTCATACAAAAATTTTTAATATTGTACTTAGCTCACTCCGGGTATTATGAAAAATGAATAATTAATATACATAACATGATGATGATGATGATGATGATGATGCGAGAACATATTTCATTATTATTTCAATCATAAATTTGCTTTTTTATGGCGATATATTTATACATTACCTACCTGAAAGGGGCACAGCGTCGTACTGTCGCCACGAATTAATATGCTGGTTTATTTTGTTCTCGATTACTACTGTATAGCATCCTAGTTTAAAAAATATTCAAGATTTTTTTTTGATATATGAACCATTTTATCTGAAATTTTTAATGGTAGACCCACGGAATACAGATTCCATTCTCTATGAATTATCGTCTGTGGATCATCTCTTAAAAAACTCGTTTTCAATATTGACACAAATAAGACGCTTAAAGTGTATTTAAAGAGTAAAAACAAGTTTAATTTGAACTTTGAACGCTTCTAAGGTTTTATCATCTTTCATATAGCAGAAAAGCAGCAAGGAGTGTACAGGGTATGATACTTTTGAACTTAAAACTTACACACACGCGCACACTTTTATGCGATCGAATCTTTAAAAATTCGAACTGCTGGAAGTTTTACAGTTATATAATGGCGTAAAAAGAAACGGCCTCTGTGGAACATATCAACATTATCCTATGGGCATTGAAATGAATTCTTAACGAGGTATTACGCTCGCTCACCCGGCGCATTTTCGTTTTCTTCAATCGGTTGCCGAGATTAAAGCTTCCGTATAAGAAGAAAAGTTTTGGGGCTATGCGCGCTCCTCGAGAGCTCTGGGGCAAAGTCTTAAATATATAGCCTGTATACATCGGCCGGGGCGTATAACTTTTCCTTCATTAAGGTATAATCACCATTTGATGCAGATAAGTTCATTTTCGCGAGCGCGCACAGCAGCAGCGGCTCGGACAAAAAAAGAGCAATATAGCTGCTGCTGCCTTTCCACTACGATGACTCTCGCGTATACTCCCCATCTGATTTATCGAGCATTTCATTAACATGCTAATTTGACTTTTGAACGTGACTCTTTCGAAATGAATTTTCAGTGGCGCGTTTCGTTGGAATAATAAAAAAGATTGGACTTTTCATTTCTGAACTGGTGCTGCTGGTGCTGCTGCTGGTGTTGATGATTTTCAGTATGCATCGTTTAAAAAATCAAGCACTTGGCGCGTTTTATAAGCGCGAAAAATATTGCGATCAAAAGATGTATATTTTATTTTTCGTTTCCCATCGTGACGAATGCATATTTGAATTAAGCGATAAATTGCTAAAAACATCATTGGAAGCGCATAAAGAAGCTCATTAGCTGGCGCGCGTTTATACACACAGAGTTAATTTCCGATTTCAGCTAATGGCTCGGCGATATACGCGTATAGTAGTAGTATAACGTGTGTATTGGTATCATCATATATCAGTAACAGGCCTGCAGCGCAGCGCAGCATGGCAGAGATAGCAAGGATATCGGGCTCAACTTGCGCGTAAATGACGAATCGTCGCGGAGTTTAAATCGATACCTTTGTCCGTTATGGAGCGTCGCACTCTACCCCCGATTCATCCGACGTATTATCCAATGAGTCAGCTGCAATTCTACGCGTATAATACGCGCATTCGTTTATATATAATGTCATTAAAATCAGACTCATTTCTTATATTATACACGGAGCCAGACACATCCACGCACGCGAACGAGTATAGAGCAAAGTTTTATGTACAAATACAGCACTCCCTCGCTCGCGTGCGGCGTCAGTGGTAGCAGCGGCTCAGATGTGCGAATATTGGTGAGTTCGTTCGAGCGTGATGAAGTGGTCAGCGGCCGAATTGACAGTAACTCGGCTGTACTATTGGCCAGTGACAGGAGGGTCATTTTCCTTAACTTTTCCAGGGGGTCTTTACATGCAGCATGTATGTGTGTACCTTTCCATTATGTATACGCATAAACGTGCTCGTATTTTTCTTCGAGTTAGCGATTAATCGGCTGGAAGGGACGCAGTTGCTCCTCAAATTATATTCCGACGAAATTACTTATCAAGCGCGATTACAGTTTGTCAAGGGTATAGTGTGAATAAGTAATGCTATGTGCAGAAATAAAATATATAATATTTTTTGTTTACAAGCGAGACCAGGTCATCTAACATAACATACATATTAAAGTCTGGAATAAAATAAAAGTTATCGAACAAACTTTTGAAATTTCTAATGAGCTCTTCCTTAAAATTTTACGTCAAGTCCTTTCAGTTTTCTAGACATACACTGAAAAAAATAACCATACTGCGTCATGAAAAAGGCTTTGCTTGGCTCAAGAAATACAAAAAATCTTGAGACAGGCTAAAATTTAGCCTGACACAGTGCAAAAGTGACCGCGAGTCTGTGCGGCAATGACTCGCCACTGGGCCATCGCAACTTCGTGTTCGCACTCCGAAGTTCTCGCCCACGAATTATAAAGCAAATAAAAACCAATACGCGTAATGAACTGATTTGGTTTTCACATCTAACTCACGAGCACTGAACAATATAAACATATCGTAGGACGCCCATTGCTGCTGCCTGCACGCCGTCTACTCGGTTGCAGTGCAGGCTAATGTTTATATTGTTCAGTGCTCGTGGGTTGGATGTGAAAACCAAATCAGTTCATCATGCGTGTTGGTTTTTTTTCTTTATCATTCGTAGGCGAGAACTTCGGAGTGCGAACACGAAGTTGCGATGGCCCAATGGCGAGTCATTGACGCACAGACTCGCGGTCACTTTTGCACTGTGTCAGGCTAAATTTTAGCCTGTCTCAAGATTTTTTGTATTTCTTGAGCCAAGCAAAGCCGTTTTCATGACGCAGTATGGTTATTTCTTTCAGTGTACGTACACCTAGGAGGATTTTTTAGAATAGATTTAGTAGAAATCTCAAACCATAAGTTTGAATACGAATCGCCTGCGCTTCTTACAAGTCACATGATTTTGCCCTGAAAAAGAAAACTCTCTGAATGCACCTGCGAACAAGTACGAAAATCTGCGAATGGCAATTCAAATGTAAACATATATTACAACTTCTCTATCCCTCACTCGTTCTCTTTATGAACCGTGTAAGGATAGGTACGCACATGCACACACATGGAAAATATTTATAGGCCCTAGCTTGTGCACAGCTCTCTCTCTCTCTCTTTCTCTCACTAAAGCTATTCCTTCAAGTTCGAGAGCAGCAGTTCTCGCGAAAATATCGTCCGCGTCTGAGTAACTCACTCGGGGAAAGGCTCTCGTGTGCGCGCCCAGGATGAGGATATAAATGAGTCGGCAGTAGTCGACAAATCAAGAAACTATCGACATAAATAAATGTGTGTGTGCTCCAGCTGCCATGGATAGAAGAGGAGAGAGAGAGAGAACTACGACGGGGTGAGTTTCTTCAACGCCTTAGCCACTTCGAGGAGCTTCGCTACTACACGTACACTCATAGGTATATTCTCTATTCGGTGCGTGCGAGTACGTATAGCTGTACACAAACTAGAGACTATGAGAGAAAAGCAGGCCTTAAGTCAGCAATTACACTTTACCCTCGCCAGCTCGCGCTCCTATACGCGTTATATTCCCTTCGGTACTTAGTCATTAATGCTCTTACACACATATATATATATGCGCGTGCTTGTGCGTGTTGTGCGCGATCTCTGTACGCGAGAGAGAGAAAGAAAGAGAGAGAGAGAGCCGCATGAGACTCGCACTCTATTTCTCTGATGACGCTATGATGTTCCGAGATGATGGTTTTATACGTACTTGTTCCTTCGTTTCATGCGATCAGCGCACACGCCCGTGGTAATGAGGAAGTCTTTGCAATATACGCGGCCTTATGTTTCAGCAGCGAATTTCGCAGCTCGATCTCCGCAGTCTACATATATTGCGATGTGGGAAATAAATGATGGACTGGGAAATGCTTCGAGTATGTTTCCTTATTCTTTTGCTCCGAGTGATAAAGTGCTTTATATTGCCCTTAACGAGCGTGGATAATTATGGAATGAAGAAAAAAAATGTTATGAAAAAATAAAGTCGTTGAGTAACGTGAGCCACTGCGTGTGATTCTCTCGGAAGAGCAAAAACGGAAAAAGGAACAATAAAAATGTTTCTCCTTCATTGTTCATTCGTATAAAAAATGTTAAAAAATTTCGAAACGTAATACACACATTTTCAACTTTCTTGTGGGATGAAAAGGATTCCCATTAATAAATTGGTATTCTTTCGGAAACAACTTGTTGTTGGTATCATCCTGGTTAAAAATGCAGAATCACTCTAGGACTATCAACAAAAACTGAGATTAATTATTATTTTTTTTTGTGTGAAATCGATTGTAATTCTTCTAAACACATCTTAATTCCTGTAAAATGAGCCGAGAAACTCTTGATCAAGTTTGGTCCAACGCGTGTGACAATTCAAAATCTCAGTAAATATGATTCCTTGACGCAAGACAGCGATCATCTTATTTTCAAACATTGGTATTATTTTTACACGTACTGATGAGTCATTTGTAGAATATTAACTTAATTAATAGAAATAATTGTGTAAACGGATATTTTTTTCTTCAAGGCGACATATTATTGCATCTCTGGATGAGATTTAATTTAAAGACAATAAAATCAATCATGCCATTAGAAAATATTATGATGGTAATGAAATTATATGTACCGCTTATGTCTAATAAATATTGTGGATGTCACGATATGATCGATGAGCTTCCCGCAGACATGTTCTCTCGCCTCGTACATATATTAAACTACCTCACTTCGCACGGGCTGATGCTCTTTTGCGCGCGTCAAAATAATCAATTAGCCGTGAAATGCGCTGACAAGGACTAATTCGCACATATTACATATTAAGTCTTTAGCTCGGCGCACGGGTCATAATCTTGGATATGTCCAACGTAGCGTGTATAATTTCTCGGACGCGTCAGCCAGCGTATATGATATGCGTGTTATAACACAGGCTCACGCTCATACACAAGTCGACGCGCCGTATTATATACAACACATACGAGCGGGCTCATCATCAATCGCGGTTATTTCCGGCCGCGTTATAACATGATGTGTGGCACGTGTGCATGGAACGTACGACGTGCGCCGCCTCGCTACTTCTCGGATACATATGGACCGTATTCCGCCTCTATAGCCTAATATCTAAACGTAACTAGCTAAACGTACCTTAATATTGAAATTGTTTATGGAAATTAAAAAAAAATTGTAGAATTTTGGTTACATTACAATTATGTCAAGTAGGTAATATGAATTTGAGTCGCGCTCAGATAACCGAGATTTTATTAAATCTTCACTCGTGTAACAAATTTTTTCAAAACTTCTGTCGCTTTCATATGAAAATGTACGCCCATTTTTTCGATCCACGCGTTTTCATTTTTAAAATATGCATACATACATAAAATTTATATAGTTGAGTATGAAGTATATGCAGGAATCTCAGAGAAAAATCAGTGAAATCTGATAAATTGTCAATAATTGATATTTGGTATTCATATTGGCGACAGATTGGAGCAGTGTGACATTTTCTTTTCCTTAAATCCCTCCTGCTGGTAGCTTACCCACTATATGACCACATTGGCGGTAAATTATAGGCACGGTACTGTGTATTTCGAGAAAAAAGTTCGATGCATTTCAAATACATATATTAATTATAATTTCTGTTGAACCAATTATTCGAGTATGTATGATTTTGAAAAATCTCCGCTTTTTATTTTCAAAACTCGAGGCGCTTTACCACAGGAAACTGGTCAGCATCATATCGAATATCAATATCCGATATTAACCATTTTGGTGGTTATGTAATCATAATAGAGAAATTTCGAGTACGCATCGATTCGACAAGTCTTTAAAAGCATCTTCATCCGGCTGAGGTCTGGTTTTTCATAAAGGATTTACCAGGTGGCTCCTGGATTTAAGATGAAGTGATTTGATTTTCCCGCGAAACGATTAGAGGAAATACTATATCAATTAATAGTCAACCCTTTTGGATCGCATCAAGTTGCATCCCGAGCAATGTTAAAAATAACCCACTTTTCACCGTACATAAGCTTGAAAAAAAATACGAACTTCCGAGGAAAAATGTATCCTATATTTTTCCATTGTTCTCGCCACTGGTACAGTTTCGAAACGGGACGCGTCACGTGAACGGTCGTAAAAGTTGATCCACAGTGCACGAGCCAAGACTGAGATTTACGCGGGATTTTTATCGTTTCGACAAGAGAAGCACGTGAATTCGAGTGTTATGAAGAACTCGCAGGTGAGCGTCGAGTTGTAAAGCTTTGCCGACCGATGTAATGGCAAATGTGCGCGAGGCAATGCCCTCGCTCCTAACGTGTTAGGGTAGTGTTTACAGCGAAAAAGAAAGGCGTTAAGACCGATCGATCTTGTAAAAGCCTTATTCACGTTTTGGACGAAAGGTTTATTAATCTTACATAAGCGACGAAAGCCGAAAGAAGTTGATTTTTTATATAAATGCTTCCAAAATCTAACTGACGGCTCGTGTTCATTACCGTGTCTCGAATCCATGTTCGAACAGATGTTTTGATCATCGAGCTAACGAGATTTTACAAAAAGTTGAAGATCAAACATTTCTAGAATGAATCTCTTCGGAGACTGAGCAACCTTTTCCCGTTTTTTTTAAACGCGACCTAATACGGTTTTGACGAAGCCTAAATTATACGCATTGTCCGGTTAAATTGGCTTTTAAGAAGCGCGCTTCTTTGTTACGATCGCGGTACGATTCAGAAAAATAATGTATGCGTATTATATGCTGTGTGTTTT
This sequence comes from Trichogramma evanescens, assembly GCA_902732785.1. NCBI lineage: Eukaryota > Metazoa > Arthropoda > Insecta > Hymenoptera > Trichogrammatidae > Trichogramma > Trichogramma evanescens. The sequence goes on from CACVKI010144376.1 coordinate 18,744, forward strand.
ACGGCATTAGTGCAATATTGGTAGAGTTCATTCTAAATTCTGCAGACTTGACTGGCTGCGAGTCGTCGTTCGGATTTACAACCGGTTTCCAGGCAGACTGTCACGCTACGAGATATCAATCTGCTTTGCTTAATAACGCATATATTATAAATTGTATCGATCCGAGCTCCCTATAGTAAACTACAAAGCCAAGTTGCGCTGCTGCTGTTGATCGGCAAACAAAAACATCGAGCATTTTTTCGCGCGCCTGCACACACAAACTCAACACATTCGCAGACAAAAAGACAAGCGCGACGCGCGTATAATATAATATACATCTACATATATATCAGAGAGGCTATGCATAACGTATCGGTCGCCCATACATTTTTCGGTTCTCCAAGGTCGATCGGTTAATTAGCTCCACCAGCGCGCAGATGCAAATGTCGCTTATAATAATAACCGGTAGCTATATGGCTTCTTTTTCGTCGGGAACGACGACGACGACGACACGATCGGCATTATTATATATCTTTTCTACTGGCATGTACTTGCGCGTACTATAATATACATGTGCAGTCTTATATACACTTACACGCAACTTCTTTATACTTGAACTTAATTATTGAAGACGGAGGAGACGTAAGATGCCAGCACTAGTAAAAAATAGACACGTCCAGAAATTTTCTCTTTTCTTTCATCGAGTGAGCCAATGACTGGTGGAACAAATGCTCAACGTATAGTCCAAGAGTAATCTCGGTCGTAGACGTTCTCGCATCTGGCCGTTTATTACGTGAATAATTCTGCGAAGAAGTGGAAGGATTGTTAATGCTGATATATGTATGCCTCTGTTGTCGCTGCAGCACTCGACTAAAGAGTAAATATAAAAGAGAGAAGTTGGCGATCTCTCACTATATAAGCGGGGGAGGTGAAGGGACTGATCGGGACTCGCAAGGGACGAGAAAGAGGAGAGCAGTAGCAGCAGTGTATATAAGTACAGAAAGAAGATTCATCTTGAAATTGTATCGGCATCTGTGTGAGTATGTATATGTGTGTATATGGCCATTAGCATACTGGAACTGACGTATCTCCAAATGTTCTCATTAGCCAAAATTCATGGGCGGCTCTTCTGGCCGCGCGCTGGGAATCTGCAGGCAGCGCACTATATGCTGCCCGCTGCACGTTATGCTACGCAATCCACTCGGATCGGTCGAGCTATATAATATACTTTCGCTCGCGCTTACGGTACCCGTATATATGCAAAATCTGGAGGATTCGCGTACACAAGCATACGCGGTCAGCAGCTCTTGTCATTGAGAACTTTACAGCGGTGTCCCTTCTGATACATCCTCTATACTACAATTTATTGGGTCCAGGAAATAAATATCGTTTTCTTCTCTCGTGGAAATTCGTCTAATCAAATGTGCAGCTGGAAAAGGCAATATCTTTGTTTTTGCGACTTGCACAACTCTTTCATTTTCAATCCAACGGAGTTGTTAGAATATGCATTTTGAGTTATTCCCGCTAATCGCCGCGGCCGATATGTGAATTATTTGCCACCATCGATTCCCTAATTATTCTTATCGAGCCTAGCGATTCGCCAGCTTTATATATTCGAACATCATAAAAAACTACGACAAAAAGCCCTTTAACGAAGAATCTCGTTCTCTGCTGTTGCAGCCTATACGCATTCGTGGTGCTGTTAGTAATATACACTCAGACATACGCGAGAGAGAAAGAGATGCCTTCGTGAGCGTCTTGTGCATGCAAAATGCCTCTTGTAGCAAACGTGAAATCGAGAGTCTCGAGAAAAGACGCAAAGGGTGCGATGATCAAGAGAAGAAAAGGGGTGGGGTAAAGCTTCTCTGAGAGGAAGAGAGAGAATGAGAGACACCGACTTCTTTACGCTATCTTCTGCCGCTTATCGGCCGTCCGCAAAACATACTAAACGCTTTTACTTCAGCAGCCTCTCTCTCCCCCCTCCTCTCTCTCTCTCTCTCTCTCTCTCTCTCTCACTCTATTTAAGCTTTTTATTTCAGCAGCCTCTCTCTCCCCCCTCCTCTCTCTCTCTCTCTCTCTCTCTCTCTCTCACTCTATTTAAGCTTTTTATTTTTTAATGTGTATACTTGTGAATGTGTACCTGCGTTAATAAGTTTCTTTCCACCTTATAGCGAGAATACAAAAAGGAGTCGCGTGGAAAGACCGTATTATTATTGACGTCTTACTTACCTACATTTGACTATAAATGTAATGTGTGCGTGAACTGATTTTCAGGTAAGAGAAAATAAATATGCTCTAAAAAAATAGTCTTGAATCAGTTCAGTTAAACAAAAATATATATTTACTGTTCAACAAACTTTATTTAATCCCATTAAAATTAATATTAGAGCTATATGATATGTACATTTACAAATCGAGTTCTAATCGAAAGAAGCTTGTTTTTTTTTCAGTTAATGAAAGCGTAATCATATTAATCAAGGCTACTTTTTAATTAAAAAGTATCGTACTAAATTAAAATAAAGTATATTTGAAGTGAAATTAATTTTCATTTCAAAGTTTTAACTTTGGTACTTGACCGACTGAGACTTAAATCAAGAATTCACGTTCAAATTTTCAATTCAACACATGCAATGAATGCATTTTTTCTTAATTTTAATTTAACATATAACTTGAATAAATCAGAAGTAAAACCAGATATCAGAACTTTTTCATGACCCGAATAATAAGATCTAATGATTGAAAAAAATCTCATTTATTTTATACATTTGAATGTTTCTTGGCAACATTTGCGAGCAGTCGCATAACCATGCATTATAATTGAATATCTTGCGGTATATTTGCAATAAGTTACAGGAATGGTGCGTGTATCATTTTCATAACACACTCGATGGCAATTCGTTGGATTCAACATGAAAATACAACTCTCCAGCTGCAGGATGCATTGATACACAAGTTTAATCTTAATTACGAAACTGAAACTGCCTTTCAACTCCACCGAAAAGAGAGAGAGAGAGAGAGAGAGAGAGAGAAAGAGAGGAGAGACAAGCGGGCACGCGATAAGCCAGTAACATTAATTTTTTCGTATTTTATTGATCAAACTAGCCATTTTGCGTTGCATATATTATTTCCATGGTACACATAATGACGTATTGAATGGACACAATTAGCAGTTTAATTTTGCAATAACTAAAACGTGAAAACAAGGAAGTCGGGGCTTTGCCTATACTATGTCCATCGACTATTGTTATAATTTTTGTTTACTTCAATACAGGGAAGATGCTATACTACGCTGAATTTAAGTTTTGAGCTATTGCAGAATTAAATGTCTCAAAGTATACGTAGGCTGCGTAATTAAGAAAAAAATTACAAAATATTATAGCCACAAATCATCATGCATCGCGTATGTTTCATATTCTATGCGTACGTACATTTTACGCATGCATTTATACGTAGTACAGCAGCAAAGTTTTTCGATAGTTTTTTAGATAAGCTACTATTTCTCATGGCGAACAAGCTGCCGCGACGTCGCATGTACGCAAGAGCAAATGCGTTATATGCTCAAAGTCTCCGTGACATCAAGATGCTGTCAGTACATATAGATATATCCAATACACATGCACGCACAGACACAAACACGCACACACGTAAACGCGAAGCTAACTTACAGTTACTTATCGAGAAGACTTGGAATGCCTTTATATGCAAATGTCGAGCCTCGCGAGTTCGAGTATAAGCAGCGAGATGTGTAAATAAATATATACACGTGAGCAAAACGTTTGTTTCTCTTTCTCTTTCACTCTTGGTACGCGACTGCAACTATGTGTGTGCGTGTAAATTGTACGTGGATATTTTTATGTATACATAAACGTACGATACGTATTATGTGTGCACAGTATTGAGCCTTATGTGCACTTCTAACCGATCGATTCTTGCGAGATATGAATTTTGACTGTGCATTATGTGAATACGCCTATATAAGTACGCCATACGGATGTCACGAGTATATGTATGAGTACGTATGAATTATTAATAAGGGCCAGTCCGAGAGCAAAGAAAGAGAGAGAGAGAGAGAGAGTGACCAAAGTATCAAGGGAGATCTATCAATGACACTCGACGTCCGAGTTAATGTGGCCACGGCTGTCCATCATCAGGAAGAGCTTCTTTTATACCTTCGGGGCTCACTCGCTCGCTCGTTCGATCTGCGGGGGCCGCGATACATTTTTTTATCCGCCAAAAGCGAGGAATTCTCTTCTTCTGTCTCGCTCTCACACATGCATACGTATCTGCATAGGCACATTCTGCCAATATATAGAGCCCAAATAAAACGCGACGCTGATTTATTTGACGATGTGTCGATGTCGGAGGAAAAAATGTATGCGCAAGTACAACGACGACGACAAATATATGGGTAGAAAAGAGCTGTACGTGCTCCATGTTCGATATGCCTTGGAGATTGCCTTGATGCTTGTGGGAACGAGGAAATATGACGTTATATTTTTGCTTCGTATTCTAAAACTTAATCGTCAAGCAACACTACTGACAGATTGTTAAAAGAGAGAGAAACATGCACCGAGATGATTAATCGAGTTACGAGCCTGATTTATTCGTTTATATTTACATACGCTTGCAGCTGGAGAAAAATACGTGAGCGACAATTAAAAGTGGCTACCGCTAGACGCGTGCGCATCAATGCAAGCAAATATTCGGCCCATCCTGACACTATAAAAGCATAAATAGAAAAAAGAAGGAAGGAAAAAAGCTTGTAAAGTAGCGAGTCAGATCCTATCCTCATGGGACTAGCTCTCCTATTTACGCTGAAAGTGTCTGGCCGTCAGTCCACTTCTATGAGAGCTGCTTTTATAATCGGAGCTCCGTATCGTCAAATCGATCCCGGCGCGTAAATAATTTGATGCCTGACAACGGCACCAGCCTACGGACAAATACCAACTTCAAAAGGGTTATACGCATACAGCATTGATATGCCCGCGTGGATATAACTCGAAAAAGCCGCGCGCTCGCGCGATCATCGATTTGTATGTACGGCCATTGAACATGAGTAATGGAACTGCTTTACAATTGCTGGCGAGCAACGCAAGGTGCTACATACGCGCAGCACTACCCGTACGCACAAGACGCGCGCACAAGACAGTCTTATAAAAACATATTCGCTGAGGGATAAGCAAAAATCGACTACGCGATCGCGCTCGATTAGAATAACAAGCGCGACAATATTAGTCATTTGACGATTCACCTCTTTTTTGAACGCACAATAACCGTACAACTAATGACGCAAAAATGAGCCAGCCAAAGCTCGATCGTGACCGCCCCATCGCACGTAGCATCTACACTTATTCAATGTCAATTTTCGTCGAGTCGAAAGAAAGAGAGAGAGAGAGGAATCGCACGGGAATACGTGTATTCACATATAGCAATTTCTATCTGAGAGCAATCTTACTCAGTATATCACGGCTGAATAGGTTCCACCAATTATTGCGATCGATCTCTTTCTCTCTTCTTCTCGGGGTGTGTGTAATCGACTGAGAGCAGAAGCAGCTACGTATCTATATATATGTGTATATGCCAAATGCATGTATATGAACAGTATAAAAAACAACGATGAGCGAGTAGCAGCAGCAGCAGCTGAGAAAGCAAGAGTAGAAGAGACAAAGAATACGGTAGAGCTTTTGTATGCATCCTGACCCCTTCCGCGCGCTCGCTGCTCAACAACTGCGACGACACAACGAGAGAAAACGACGAGATTGACAGTTTAAAATATGTATAATGGATCGAGAAATGTATCGTGGGCTCAGACTAGTGCATCGACGTACGCATGCATGTATATCTGAGCTCGCGTATACATACACATACTGGGGGAGGATCGGATCAAATTGGACGCCCTGAAATTAATCGGCTTCTGTTTGAGTGAAATTGGGCGAGCACGTGGGTGTTCGCTTATGAGCCCATTGTTTCATTTGCAGAATATCAACGAATCCGACAGGTCAGTCATTTTTTCACGAACGATCTGATGCTTTGTATTTCATTCCGAAAAGTGGCTTTTTTCGTCCGTCAAATTCGCCCACATACTCGATGATTATCTTAACGAGATACTCGTACGTTCCGAGCTTGCGAAAATGATTTAGGCCCAAGTGCCAGTAGAGGTAAAAATCAACTGACTAGGTAAAGACATAGTAATGTTATTTAGGGTGTCTTATTGGAAAAATTAGAGACAGGCCGTTATCGTTATGAAGCAGCCGGTCACAGAGCCCCAGAGAAATCCCCCAATTCTTATTTCTAGCGCTTACCCACTCAATACATAATCTTTTTGTTGGATAAACTTTTGTGTGCGAGAAATTCCAGTTAATACGCAAGCCCCGGACCGAGAGTGAGCAGCTTAAGATGCAGCGTCAATCTCTGGAGCAAGAGTATTTGGGCACGTGCACGTGTCAGAAAGTTCGCTCTACTACTCCTTGTACCTCATGGTTTTGGACTTAAAGTTTCTTTCTCTCTCTCTCTCTCTCTCTCTCTCTCTCTCTCTCTCTCTCTTGTACACTCGCAGTGGATAACGGTCGACTAGGTACACTAATGCAAACGATCCTCTACTATTTCACTTGCGGATTTGTAGTACGCTTGCAAGATAGGAGCTGCAATCGATGCGCGTGCAGTTCAAACTAGTTGAATAATCCTCCAGCTATCCTCGCGAAGGCAAAATTGTTTCTAATTCGATATTGCTTTGAACTAACCTTTATTTTTCTTCTTATTGAATGGATTTTTACACAGATTTAGGAAAATTTAAATAAAAATGAGAAAAACATTTTATTTTAATAATCTTTCACTCAATTGCGTGTATTTTAAAAACTACATAGATTAAAATTTTGAAACCTATCGATGAATCAGAAATAATTCCACGAAAGTATCTATGTTAATACAAGACAAATATCAACAATCAACGAGTATGCCCAAACATACTCGAGCAAAACTTTTTGATTACATACTTAGCTAATTTACGCTTTTAACCTACGAAAAGAAGTCAGTTTTCATGAGGTCATATTTTTCTTTGTTATTATATCTACAGGTATTTCAGCATGACTTTATGTGATGTGATTCATTCAAATTTTCTTACAGTATATATTTAAACGGGTGAAGTCATGGTTTTATTTAAAAAACCATATCTACACTAATTCAAAATACTATTATGTTTCGCGAAAGCCTAAAATTAGCGACAAAGTTTCGTATTTTAAGTCAGAGTAAGAAAATTTCTTTAATATTCTTTTCTTAAAAATTCTCGATCGTATAAGAACGTTTTTCATTCTTATATTATCAGTTTTTTCATTTTATGCATGTTTGTAATGGTCTTTTCAGCTCTCCCGTGGATAGAGAAAAAAAAAATTTTTTTAACGAAAAAATCGTATGCGAGCTTGATCATGCAGACGTGAATTTCTCAAAGATCACCCTCCAGCTGTATAAATCG
>CACVKI010144378.1:0-19057 GCA_902732785.1 Trichogramma evanescens
TCGTCCACGAGTGATTCTTTTTTTACTATGTCCAAAGCTTCTAATTTAAATATGTTTTGAGTTTGATATTCGTTACTGATTTCAATAGCTGGCAAGTGATTTTGAGACGAATTTTTAACTTTCGTAACTGCTAATGAACGAATGTTTGGCTTGACGTCCTCACATTCAACAATTACTTCCACTTCGTCATCGAGTTCATTCCCAAGATTTTCTTCGCATTTTTTTATTGTTTGAATCTGTTAAAAAATCAGTACTATTATATTTTATTTCCATAAAAAGGAAAACAACCATCAGTTTCATAGACTTTTTAACACTTACTGAATTTTCTGGCGGAAATGGTAAGAGTGGGAAGTTTTTGAGATCAGGCGACTCATCGCTAGACTCCTCTTTCACTCTGAAATAACCTCAATTAGATCAAGTTTATTATGATTTTTTTTACAATTTCATTTTCATGAAATGAAGATTACCTGATGGCACAATTATTAAGCTTATCACTGGGCTCCATCTTTCTCTCTAGGAATCACGTTAAATAAAGTAATCTTCCTGCGATGATTTCACATATAAAACGAACCAAACACGAAAAGACTAGCTATATAGGAGCGATGTGCTCTCTGCTCGCTATATCTCGGAAAACTGTGTCTGAGTGAAGAGCTCCAGCTTATGCTCGATCGGCTCCATGCACAGTCCTCCTTGTAACGTAGCGCTATGGCATGTACACCAAAAAACGCCGCCTCGAGCAAACACATACACGGTAAACAACAGAATGATCACAGGTCTGCACTCTTCAAAATATTCTATGATAATTTCTCGCAAGTTTGATAATTTTATCAAATAATTTGTAATTAAATTTGTATATTAACAGTTTAACATTCGCCAGCAATCATACGATTTTAAGATCATTTTTTCAAAGCTCATGATTATTTTTCTTGATTTATTGGACGTCCAAAGGCCAAAGCTACAAAAGAGAGTCAGAGAAAAATTTCGAATGGTTTCGTTCCAATACGTTAAACTCGGGATGAACGGTGATACGTACGAAAAACGCGAACTAAATACCTATAGAAATTTTCCCTCATTTTTGGGATCTCAATGAACACATACAGCGCGATCAGCCTCGAACTTCAAGGATTTTCTTTTTGTTTGCATAGAATCAAATTTTGTATAAATTACGTCGACGATCTTGTTGAGGGCGTCCTGGAGATGATGCCAGCGATAGCTGGAGCCGAGTATGGCGACGAAGGCCGCCGAGATGACGGCGAAGACGTCGCTGCAGGTGACGGTGATGGCCGTCTCCGAGGACAGCCGAGTGCTGTTCTCCCAGCCGTTGCGCAGGTCCCGATACAGGCCGTAGCACTGGGCCGCCGCCAAGGCCGCCACCAGGACGATTCTGCGAAGGCACAATTATCGTACGACCGCTTACAATTGGGCACTTTCATAATCGACTCACCCGTAAGCCACCTCGCCCACGTCGAGTCGACCCTCGTACTTGCCGGCCTTGTTGGCCTTGAACTTGACGGGCAGCAGTCCGCAGATCTTGCTCAGGTGGTAGATTGGGGCCAGCGTGTAAAACACGTCGGACTTGCTGCCGCCGCCGCCGCCGCCACTGACCGTGTCGGGGCCCTTCTTACGATCGTCGCTCGTCAATTTCTTGGGTCCAAGCGGCGGCTGCTGTAGCTGTAGCTGTAACTGCTGCTGCTTTTGCTGATCGGCCGCCGCAACGCCGATCGGCTTCACTGAAACATCCGATCGTATTGGGGTTTTTACGAATTTTTAGGAATCGTATATAGATTATTCGACTCACGATCTTTGGGACTGATGGACCAAGCATCCATATTGTCCGATTTTACGTGAGTATAAGTACTCGTTGTTCGTCGTGGGATCGCGTGCAGCCGAATGTCGAGCGCAAATCTCGCACACTATGTCTACAATTGTCGCATTCGATCGAATAGCAGTAGAGCGACGAGCTGTCATTACGACTATCTTGACTAAACATCGCCACTACCCTGCCACATAAGTGCAAAGTACATATTTGATTGGGGCAGCGGCAGCGATTTTTCTCGCGTGCGCAGTTACGATCCTCTGTAATCTTGAACAAATATTATACACCCCCCCCCCCCTGCCCCAGTGCACTGCACACACACACACACAGCTTGGAATTAAATTGCAATTTTCATACGATATGAATTCGACCCGCGAGTCGTTGTTATTGCAGCTGGCGTCGAATGGGTGGCGCGAATTATTCATGATATTTGCCTGAAGCTCTGAAAAGGTGTGAGGCTTTTTTTATATATATATATATGGGCTGTATCGCGTCAACCGTGATGGTAAAAAGAAAAGGAAATTCGAAACAAAGTATATACTCTGGGAGAGTACATTGAAGAATGAAAATCCTGAACTTTTCAGCCCTATAGGTCCATCCCTCGTGGATCTACAGGAGCTCGAAGTTTGAATTTTCAAATTTAATTCTGCTTTCCAAGGATGAATATCAAACAATAATTGAAACAAGATTTTTACTGTAAAATTTGTTGAAGAATTCATAGTATATTACTGCCCTAGGCCGCGAAAAACAGAAAAGCCCTAGAGTACGTGTAATGGCTTCGCCACGGCCAATAAACATGTGCTCTGGGGCTTTCTTTTTTAGGCCTGTATACTATTTTTCATACACAGTGGCCCGAAAATCGCTCTTCCCGCTTTGCGCAGCGGCAGGGAAGTAGTCACTTTCGGGCCGCTGGTATGAAAAATTTTTTATACAAAATCATATTCATAACTTAAAAATTCATTAAAAATCCAAAATAGCATAAAAGTCAAAAAATAAATTTGTTCGTCTCCATCGATGAGGTCGAAATTGAAATATGTTCGTCGATACATCAAAATACAACTTCTGATTAAGCTCGATAGAATTTTTTTTTCATTTTTCACTCGGGCCCTTCTTTCAATAATCATGTGAGGTTCAACAAGAACCCTGTATTCAACTAAAAGTTTACCCCTTTCACTACCTGAAAACAACATTCAGCTGACTTTAAATCGTTGCACAAATATCTGCAGGAACCAAGTAGCAAAAAAATGATCGAGGAGTAGTAATTAACAGATCGCGAAATTTCATTTATGCAATTAAGCACCTCCACGACAATGAACGAAGGCGTAATGACAGTTGGTAGCTTGATAATGCACCATCATTTCGGCACAATTTTTATTGAAATTTTGGAAAAACGTCTATATAAGGATTTATATATTTACAATTGTAAAACATAACTTTTTCTCGTACTTGTCTCGAGTGTGTTCCTTGCGACCTTCATGGATGGCTTGTTGGTGGTAGAACAAATGTGCCTTTCGTCCGAATTTTTTCTCACACTTGTCACATGCGAACTCTTTGCGACCTTCGTGAACTTTCTTTTGGTGCCGAATCATTAGCCATTCTTGTCCAAATTTCTTCTCGCATTTGTCGCATGGATAATCTTTACGACCTTCGTGAACTGCTTTTTGGTGTTTGATCAAATTTCCTCGTTCTGCAAATTTCTTTTCACACTTGTCGCATGCGAAATCTCTACGACCTTCGTGTATTGATTTTTGATGGATGGTTAAGGCAACTTTACGTATAAATTTCTTCTCGCACTTGTCGCATGAGAAATCTCTACGACCTTCGTGTACTATCTTTTGATGAAAAAGTAAGTGATGTTTATACCCAAATTTTTTCTCACACTTTTCGCATACGAAATCCTTACGACCTTCGTGTACTGTCCTTTGATGCCTAAGCAAACCTGCTTTGTGTCCGAATTTCTTCTCGCAACTGTCACATGCATAATCTTCGCGTCCTTCGTGAACTATATTTTGGTGAAAACGCAAATTCTGTTTTGTTCCAAACTTTTTCTCGCAATCATCACATGTGTAATCTTTGCGACCTTCGTGAACGGTCTTTTGATGCCTCAACAAATGCGATTTGTGTCCAAACTTCTTCTCGCAATTATCGCATGAGTAATCTTTGTGACCTTCGTGTACTGTCCTTTGATGCACAAGTAAATGCGTTTTGTGTCCGAACTTCTTCACGCACTTGTCACATGCATAATCTTTCCGACCCTCGTGGATTGTCCTTTGATGCCGAAACAAATCTGTTTTATGTCCAAATTTCTTCTCGCAATTTTCGCATTCGTAATCTTTGCGACCTTCGCGTACCGTCTTTTGGTGTGTGAGCAATTGATGAGTCTGTCCAAATTTCTTTTCGCACTGATCGTGTACTGTCTTTATGTGCAGAAGTAAGCTCTGTTTATTTCCAAACCTTTTTGCGCACTTTTCACATAAATAATCTTTGAAAACTTCATGGAATATTTTTTTGTGCTTGAGCAAAGTCGATTTATTTTCAAATTTTCTCTCGCACTTGTTGCATGAGTAATCTTCGCGATTTTTATGTGCCAATTTTTGGTGCGTAAATAAACTCGATTCTTTCACAAATTTCTTCTCACACTCTTCGCATGCAAAATTTTTGCAGCTTTTGTGTTCTGATATTTGGTGTCTACTCAAATGACTTCGGAACTCAAATTTTTGTTCGCACTTGTCACAAGCGTAATCTTTTTGTTCATTGTGAATTGTGTCTCGGTGTGCTATCATACTTAACTCTAGTGCAAATTCCTCCTGACAAATATCACAAACGTATTTTTTTTCGTGTTCACTTACATTATCGTTCGAGACAATTTCCTCGGGTTTCTTCTCAGTTTTATCCATTTTGGGGCCTAAATGAAACGACCAATCAGTCTATTTAAACTCGAGAAAGACAACATTCAAACTAATTTATTTTCATTATAAACATGATCAGTTTGTCGAGGAGCTATGTCAAAATCTTTCATGATCAGATTATTTACAAACTACCGACTTATCTGTTTTTACATTGTTCTCATTAAATTTGAAAAAATTATAACTTGGCGATAATTCAACCTCCTAAAACTAAGTACTTACTGTAAATATCTAAACATTTTAGTTATGAACACCATACAATTTCCATTGAAAATAACTTTTTAGTTCCTTAAAAATGTACGATGCGTTATTAAAAGTGTACAAAATGTGACGATAAAATTAGTTTCTTCATAGCAAAAAGTCGTAATAAGGAACAAAAAGTCATGTTATTTATATTAAATTGTTGATTTTTTAAAATATTTATCTATGACTAATATGCGGTTAATATTTAAAAAGTGTATTGAACTTTACGCCAGAAAACACGTTTTTATACTATTTAGATCTTCTAAAATGTAAAATCACGTACGAAATGTACAAAAATGAAAAATGTTTAAAAAAAATGATATTTAAACAAAGTATGTTCTAGAGTTCATTGGCTGAAAAATTTAGGATTTTAATTTTTCAAAGAAATAATATCCGAAAATTCGCCTTTCAGGTACTGAGCAAATAAATAAAAAAAAGAAACATCTTTAACATATAATTTGTTATGATTTTTCCTGCGAAATCAAACGGCTGTATTGACTATTTTCAAAGAAAAGCATCGAAAAATTCGTCTGAACCAACTTAATGCACGCAATGAATTTCATTTCGAATCATCATGTATAGACGCACATTTCAAGTTTCCAGTGTCTCCGCCCTCTTGCAACTGAGCAACTGCAGTTACTTCGACTCAAACTTTTTTACTTTCTCTGCATGGATCGTACAGTATCTACTCTAATTTTTTACTTTCTCTGCATGGATCGTACAGTAGTGCATTTGAACTAGTTTGTACACGTTTTAACACGTCGCCACGCGTGCATACACAGTAAGATGTACAAGTGTTAGTGAAAAAAAGTAAAATTAATATAAAATATTTCGAATTGTAAACAATTGCGTGAACTGTGCGTGAGTACGAAAAAATGACGTACATATTCGAACAAGACTCCAGCAAAATTATTCAATTTGAAAACGAAGAACACGACAAACATGGTTTCGAGCAAGTGGATCCCATCGTCGATCAAGAAAGAGTCGAAAATTTAAAGAGCTTACGGCAAAACGTCGTAAATTGGTCGATCAGTGTGCATATATGGGAATTTATCGATCAACTTCATCCCTTGATTAGGAATTGGAAGGGCCAATATCCGAATCTCCGGGAAATCTTTCAGCCCGAAGAAATCGATCGTCTTCTCACGGAAGCCTTGGAGTTCGTCGAGGGCTCGGCGCCCTCGAGAAAAAATAAAGGAGCAGAAATCATCAGGTTCGTAGCTAGAAGCGGCTACAGAGACGAGGCCAAAGTCGACCAGAACGGCAATCTAGTGCTGAATCGCACCACACCGGTGCATCGCGCGATCAAACGAGGCCGTTACATAATCCAGCGATTGTTCGACATATACAACGTCAATTACATCGACGTCGAATCCGGACTGTCGCACTTTCACGTGGCCTGCAGGCGCGGCTGCGAAAACATCGTCGCGGCATTCCTGGAGCTCGGCCAGGTCGATCCGAATCTCCTCGCGGAAAAGACGCGCGACTCTCCGCTGCAGCTGGCCGCGGCCGGTGGCTGCGTCGGCGTCATGCGAATGCTGCTGACGAGAGGCGCCGATCCCAACCTGGCCAACGCGGAAGGATCGACTCCCATGCACGCGATCTGCCGGCAAGGCGACTGCGACGGTCAGGCCGAGATTTTGATCGAGCTCTGCAGGAAGGAGTATCGGCCGGTCCGGCTCGACGCCCGGAACGAGTCGGGCGACGCTGCGCTGCACGATGCTCTGGCCAGAGGTCGCAGGAGGATGGCCGAGTTCCTGCTGAGAAACGGGGCCGATCCGAATCTGGCCAATGGAGCAGGAGAGACGGGCCTGCACATCGTCTGCAGGAGAGACAGCGGTTCTCGTGACTGTGCCTATATGTTGTTCGAGGTCTGCAGAGATGTCGGACGCACGCTGGATGTCAACGCCGAGGACTCGAAGGGATGCACACCGTTGAGCTGGGCTCTGTTCTACGGTAAGAGGAAGACGGTCGAATTGCTGCTGAAAGAGGGGGCCGATCCGTATCGAACCGATTCAGAGGGAATGACGAGTCTTCACGTCATTGCCTCGGCGGTAGCCCACGACTTTTTTGCCGACGAATTTTTCCAGATCATGGCAGAGTCACATCGGCCGTTGCAAGTCAATGCACCGGACAAGAAGAGTCGTACACCGTTGCACTTGGCACTGGCCAATAACAACAGAAAGGCGGCTGAAGCACTGCTTAGAAGACACGCCAACCCCGATTTCGCCGACGATGATGGATATACCGCTCTGCACGTCATTTGCAAGAGAGACAAGGACGACGGCTTACTCAAGGAATTCTTCAAGATGATCGATGATGTCCGGAAGACGGTGAACGTCGACGCCCGGAACAAGGAGGGCAATACACCGCTGCACTTGGCTGCCGCCGGTGGTAAATTGAAGTTGGTCGAGTTGCTGCTAGAAAGGCAAGCCGATCCAAACTCACAGAACAAGGATGGATCGACGCCTCTGCACTTGATTTGCAAGAGAAACGTCGACGGCGGCTTGGCGATGCAATTCTTCAAGGTCGCCGACGATATGAAAAAGCAGGTGCGAATCAACGCCCAGGACAAGAAGGGCAACAGTCCGCTGCATTTAGCTCTGGCTGCTCGCTGCTGCAACCGGTACCTGGTGAAAGAGTTGCTGAGAAATCAAGCCGATCCCAATCTGCCCAACGAGGAGGGCCAGACGCCTCTTCATCTGATCGGCAAGAGGGATCTCAAGGACAACACGGCCTATGAATTTTTCCGGATGTGCCAATCGCAAGAGGAGCCGCTGGAGGTCGATGCCGTGGACGATCGAGGCCAGACACCGCTGCGACTGGCCGTGGCGAATCTTCTGCCGCAAGAGGTCGACTTGCTCTTGGCTCACGGCGCCGATCTATCCGCCTTCGCTTTTCCTACCGGGAGCGACTTTCGCGAGGCACTCGGTTACCGCGAAGACGACGATTCGTTCGCGAGGGGGGATAGAGTGGGTCGCGCTCTATTGGTACTGAAGAGTCTCGAACATCGGGGCTACGAAATGGATCGTAGCGACGCCTTGACCATCATGAAACTGTTCGACGAGTGGATACGCTTCACGACGGTGACTGATTCTGAACGGGTTCGATGCAAAGAGACGAACCCCAAAAATTCGGATTATTACAGTAGCGACGAATCCATAAAAAAGGCTGCTCACATGCAGTCGTTCGAGATAATAACGAAAGATTTTTTCCGGCGATGGGCGGCGCATTCTCTGGAGGAGCTGCTTGGCTACGAATTGTCAATCGAGTCCTGTAAAATGATCCTCGATGAATCATTCACTAACGGAAATTTATATAACGTTTGTTTGGCGACTACATTATAAAGCTCGTGATAGCAATGAGCACATTCGTTATTATCATTTTTTTGTATGTTATTTTAACTGTACTATATTTTCCATATCATGCCAATAAATATATTTAAAAGAAGAAAAAATTGAGTTCACCAATTAATTTTCTCCTTGGTGTAACTAATGTGCGTATAATATGGTATTTATTTTCAAGCGAGACGTTTCTAGGCATGGACTAGACTGGAACTTAAAAAAATAGTTTTTTATCGACCCGAGGCAGAGAGAAAAGTAATTGATGTACTAAGAAAATATGAAGTTCAAAATTTTAGCTCTTACACATAAAATTAAACCGTGCTTCCAATTAAATTGAGCTTTTTAAAGATCTAAATAACTATAAAAACGTGCTTTCTGACGTAAAATTCAATACACTTTTTAAATATTCACCGGATATTAGACATAGATAAATATTTTAAAAAATCAACAATTTAATATAAATAACGTGACTTTTTGTTCCTTATTACTACTTTTTCTATGAAGAAACTAATTTTATCGTCACATTTTGTACACTTTTAATAACGCATCGTACATTTTTAAGGAACTAAAAAGTTATTTTCAATGAAAATTGTATGGTGTTCATAACTAAAATGTTTAGATATTTACAGTAAGTACTTAGTTTTAGGAGGTTGAATTATCGCCAAGATATAATTTTTTCAAATTTAATGAAAACAATATAAAAACAGATAAATCGGTAGTTTGATTGTAAATAGTATGATAATGAAAGATTTTGACATAGCTCCTCGACACACTGATCATGTTCATAATGAAAATAAATTAGTTTGAATGTT
Organism: Trichogramma evanescens; assembly: GCA_902732785.1. Taxonomy (NCBI): domain Eukaryota; kingdom Metazoa; phylum Arthropoda; class Insecta; order Hymenoptera; family Trichogrammatidae; genus Trichogramma; species Trichogramma evanescens. Next base: position 9,122 of record CACVKI010144378.1, read on the forward strand.
GTCTTTCTCGATGAAATGATACCAAAAGATAAATTTCACTCGTTCAATATAAATAGATTGATTCTTCGTTTAATTTAGGCACCAAAATGGATAAAACTGAGAAGAAACCCGAGGAAATTGTCTCGAACGATAATGTAAGTGAACACGAAAAAAAATACGTTTGTGATATTTGTCAGGAGGCATTTGCACTAGAGTTAAGTATGATAGCACACCGAGACACAATTCACAATGAACGAAAAGGCTGCAAAAATTTTGCATGCGACAGGTGCGAGAAAAAATTTGTGAAAGAATCGAGTTTATTTACGCACCAAAAATTGGCACATAAAAATCGCGAAGATTACTCATGCAACAAGTGCGAGAGAAAATTTGAAAATAAATCGACTTTACTCAAGCACAAAAAAATATTCCATGAAGTTTTCAAAGATTATTTATGTGAAAAGTGCGCAAAAAGGTTTAGAAATAAACAGAGTTTACTCCTGCACATAAAGACAGTACACGATCAGTGCGAAAAGAAATTTGAACAAAAGCATCAATTGCTCACACACCAAAGGACGGTAAGCGAAGGTCGGAAAGATCTCAAAGTCTTCAAAGATTACTTACGCGATGATTGCGGGAAGAAATTTGGAAATGAATCGAGATGGATCTTGCACATTAAATCAGTCCATGAGAATCGCAAATATTACGCATGCAATAAATGCGAAACGAAGTTCGGACACAAAACGCATTTGCTTGTGCATCAAAGGACAGTACACGAAGGTCAAAAAGATTTCGCATGCGACAAGTGTGACAAGAAATTCGGACAACCATCTACCTTGACCAGACATCAAAAAACAGTCCACGAAGGTCGTAAGGATTTCGTATGCGAAAAGTGCGAGAAGAAATTTGGACTAAAATTCACTTTAATTTCGCACCAAAGGAGAGTACACGAGGGTCAAAAGGATTTTTTATGCGACAAGTGCGAAAAAAAATTTGGACACAAATCCCATTTGCTCACCCACCTAAAGATAATCCACGAGGGTCGCAAAGATTTTGCATGCGACAAGTGTGAGAAGAAATTTGGAAATAAATCGAATTTGCTCGTCCATCAAAAAATAATTCACGAAGGTCGAAAAGATTACAGATGCGACAAGTGTGAGAAGAAATTTACACATAAAGATTACTTGATCACCCACAATAAGACAGTACACGAAGGTCGGAAAGATTACGCATGTGACAAATGCGAGAAGAAATTTGGGATTCGAAGCAATTTGACAGCACACCAAAAAGCAGTCCACGAAGGTCGTAAAGATTTCACATGCGGCAAATGTGAGAAGAAATTTTCACAAAAGTTGAGTTTGTTCTACCACCAAAAGGCAGTCCATGAAGGTCGCAAAGATTACCCATGTGACAAGTGCGAGAAGAAATTTGGAAATAAACCAGATTTGTTGAAGCACCACAGGACAGTCCACGAGGGTCGCAAAGATTTTACATGCGACAAATGCGACAGAAAATTCGGACAAAAACCGCATTTGCTCTACCACCAAAAAGCCATTCACGAAGGTGAAAAAGATTTTGCCTGTGACAAGTGCGAAAAGAAATTTGGACGCAAAGCACATTTGCTCTACCACCAAAAAGCAATACATGAAGGTCGGAAAGATTTCGCATGCGACCAATGTGAGAGAAAATTCAGACAAAAGCCGCATTTGCTCTACCATCAAAAGGCAATGCACGAAGGTCGGAAAGATTTTGCATGTGACCAGTGCGAAAAAAAGTTCGGGCGAAAGGCACATTTGTTCTACCACCAACAAGCCATCCATGAAGGTCGCAAGGAACAAACTTGAGACAAGTACGAGAAAAAGTTATGTTTTATGCAATTGTAAATATATATTCATACTTATCTAGACGTTTTTCCAAAATTTCAATAAAAATTGTGGCGAAATGATTGTGTATTATCTGAATCTCGGGCTATCAATTGTAATTACACCTTCGTTTACTGTCGTGATGGTGCTTAGTTGACTAAATAAAATTTCACAAATTGTTAATTACTAGTCACCGTACATTTTTTTGTTACTTTGATTTAGATTGAACTTTATTCGTGCAACGATTGAAAGTCAGCTAGAAGTTGTTCGTAGACATTGAAAAAAATGCACAAACGAAAGATTTCGATAATTTTTCTGACAGACTGATCATTTTTGCTTTAAGAGACACGATAAAATAAGTTTTGACAGAAAAAAACCAAAGTTAAAATCAATTAATAATCCAAAATATGTTTCCTAAATTTCTTCAAAACCAGTAAGAAGCTTTCATAATTATTTTTTTCCTTTTCTTAGTAATTTCATTGATCCAAAATCTTTATTGAAGCTCTAAAATTGCGCGAACGGCAAATGAAAGTTTGCGTGGGGGCGGCACTTTTACATTGACAATAAATATTTTCAACAAGTTTCATTTTATTATAACAATCATAATTTTTCTTTATACCTTGATTTATACAACTTTTTATTCAAACAATAAAATAAAATCAACATTTACTTAAATCGTATAAAAATGTATAATTAATCATGTCCTTAATCTTAGCGCCAATGTCATTTACAGTTTTTTCGAATACCCTCGCTTTTCTCAAGCATTTTCATTTGTTCAACTGGGCAACAGTATAATTTATTTATAATATTTACATTTTCGATCTATCTATAGATTTTGTTCTCGATAAAGTGTCGTTACTTAAAAACGATCGCACGCCCTATCGATGGCCAATAAAATCGGCTACGCCGGCACCATATGCTAGAAAACTTCAAACGCTAGAAAATTCATGTTTGAAACCCTTTGGTGAGGTTTTTGTCACATGGAACTCATTTAACACGTTTTTTGAAGCACAAAAAGTATTTTTTCTTATAAATAATTAAGTTCAAACATTAATTTTTTCGTTATTTTTCAAAGACAAAAAAGGAAACCCAAAAATTTTTTGTAAAACTTCTCTTAATTTCCATTTTTTTAGTCACTTTGAGGCTTTCAAACATTAATTATAAAAATTCATTATTTTTCAGTGTAAAACTTTGACTCATTACATAATAATAGTCAATTTACTAAATACATTAACATATTTACAATATAATATATGCTTATTACCAAATTTCCAGCAATTAGAATCAGTATAAACAGTGTAAACAGCTTCGCTGCACTTACGATTTTCACTCGTTACTGCATATAACTCGGACTACTTTCATCTGTTATTGTCTGGTGCCACGTATTTTTTTTACTTTAAAATATAGATCTTTGTGCATGCTTAGTCAGTACATATGGTGCCGTTGTAGTGTAAGCAGCACAGAGGAAGATTCGTCCAGCCGCTGCAGCGAGTGACAACGTATTTCGTTATTTCAAAATCATCCAACAGCTAAATAATGAAGATTTATATAATATTTGCGTGGCAGCTACAGGCCAAAGCTCGTAATTCCGATAAGCTCAATCGCATGGTTTTTGCATATTTTTAATGTCGTTCAAATAAATACATTTTAAAAATGAATTTCGACTTTTCAATTGTTCAGCATATACGATCATTTGATTTAAGATATCTCAAAATTCATATTCATATGCTGCGGCACCTATTGGAACACGTATTTGACAATGCATACAGCGTAAATCATTGAAAATGTAGATAATATTTTAGACCGAAACCAAAAAACGATTCCTTGAGATTTTTAAACGTCAGAATTTCTCATTTACTACGCTGAAGTCAACAGCCGAATACGGCTCCGCGTAGCTCAGAAAAAAGCTTCTCGCCATTTTCTCGCACAGGTTTCTGCTTGAATTAGCCAAGTTCAAATATTATGATCGTCGTTTCGTACGCTTCGTAATAATTATAATCCAGTTTCTACTGACGACGTTTGCGAGTAGTGTAAATAAAATCGCGCGCTTACACCCTACAACACGTCGGTACGTTGTGTTTGTGTCTTAATACGCTCGCCAGTGCGAATTTAAATTTTTTCTTGCGGTATCTTGTATTATCGTCGTCCTTGTCGCGTATCAATTAACGGACAATGGAAAATCAACCCCCTGACCCCGGAGCAGCAGCAGCAGCAGCAACAGCAGCCGCAACGAGGAGTTTGAATAACATCGAGGAATACATCAGAAATATCTACTCGTCCCCTGAGGTAACGATCCGATGTTTATATTTAATAATGTTTTACATTGCATTGCACTCACGTTCGTAAATCTTTTTTTCTCGGTGCCCCGAAGATACATCCCGCGAGCGTAAATCGCATATGGGAGGGCGAGATATTGTTATCTGCGCACGGGTGTGATATCCTTAAAAGGTCTGAGAGGATTTTCTCAGGCAGATACGCTATTGACTATCGAACAACAAATCAATCCGATCCGCCGTGAGTTTACTTTTTATTTAAATTTTCTCGTTTGAATTCGATGACTATTCTTAATCGCTACTCATAAATAATTTTAATCATTCGATCAGCTTGTTGAAAAATAATGTAAATGTTATGAACGCGGTAATTATGAAAAAATCAGCATTCAAATCAAGTGGTGCCACAGAATCTTTCGACGAAAACGGAATATTTGAATTAAAAAATTTATCTGACTCGAATGATTATTTTCAAAAATACATCGCGTCAAACGAGGTAAGATCAATGTTTCAAAATTGTTCTCAAGTAGATCGATCTCATTCGAATTTTTTTGCAGCTAATGGCGGTTATGATGGTGCCGACTCAGCGTAACAAAATAAAAGATATCTTATGTGTATGGGCGATTGAATCTTTAAACAACAAAATTGTCGGATTCGTCGCTCGGCAAGCAGATAATTTCCTGAAGAAATTGACACGAGTTCTGGATGAAAATCTCCCGAAGGGGAGGAATGAGATGAATTTCCTGCAAAAGCTTCAGAAATCGACTTTTACCATGAAATTGGTAGTAAACCCTACAAAGGTAGATGAAAATACCAAGAACAGAGGTAATGAAGAGTCGGATATCTGTGAAATATTGTTGGGTCAGTTTAGGAAATTTCCAGTTTTCCAACCTGGATTTTTCGCAGAGCTACAAAATCTGATGTCGATGACGGATTCGACAAACGTAAAAAAAGTCCACGTCTGCTCGCGACGATCAATTGCAAATAAGAAAAAAAATATTGAGTCGTGTTCTATGTTTGCAGGTAACCAATCGACCAGAACCAAACTATGATTTCGCCGAGTCGTGGCAAGGTAACATGATACAATTTTGGGAAGGCTTACTTGAATGCCAAAACGTGTACACAAGCACAAATTTAATGGAAAATGCACCGAAAGTTATAAGCGTAACTGTACCGCTAGAATTGATAATAATCAAAATGAAAGGGCAGGAACACAACGAGTACGTGACATATTTTCATCGGGAAACAAGCCGATTATACTCAAATGGCAATTTTGTTGCAGAATCATCGAATTCCCAAAAAGTTATGACAAAATGAAAATGACCCTTATGGGGAGAAACAGAGCTTTGAGAGATTACGTGCGTGATACAACAATAATCAATGCTCGATGGTTCATCTTACATATTCGCACAAGTGCCACGGGTGCTGGATGGTTATTAGATAACATGTCAACTGACTTTGTAATGCATTTGTTATGGCTTTGACTCTCATCGTTTTCTCTTATTCATTTAATCTCTTTTTTTTTCAAGGTCGGTTGCATTGCACTGGAAGAGTCTTTGACGAAAATTCAAAGAATAATGATAGTGAACTATCAAAAAAAGTGGAAAAAATTTGTGGGCCTTATTCCAAATCATCATGAAACCTTGACTCTGTGCAGACCGAAAATTATTTCGGAAAAGGAAAAAATTTGGCAGGGCACCTTCGAACTGTTGCTTAACATCGGCGGCCAGGTGAAGCTTTGCATGCAATTTGTCTTGCATCAAGATTTGGTGCACACCAGACGACCTCTATTGGGGTAATTTTTACTTATGTTCGAGAGAGTTTTTTGATTTTCGCTAGGGTTGATTTTTTGTTTTTTTTTCCTTTGATCGTAGGTTATTGGAGGGATGCCCGCGAGTTTTTCGTGCTTTCTTAATTAGCAGAAAGCTCATGCGTGATAACATGAATGGCTTCTCGTCGAAAGACAACCAGATGTATCACTTCAATACCCGTGAAGATGAAGGAAGAGTGAACAGTTTAAATAAATTAATGGACAAATTTGTGAGTTTCCTGTTTTTTCTTTTTCATTTTTTCGACTCGATTGATTCGTCAAAAGAGCATCTTCATTGTAGGTTATCATTGCACCTTTTCGTCGAAACAACATCATCGAAGTGATGCATTTTGAGGAGAAGTTTAGCGACGGATTCTTTATTGGAACTCTACCTCGAGACGCAAATAAGTATGCCTGTATCCTGAAAACTGCGATTGCGCAGGAAACCGCAAAACACGAAAGGAGCATGGAACCGGTTGATCCATCATTGCCGCTTTTCAATGATAGTCTTATCGAGGCTTTGAGTGGTAATGAATTTACTGAATCTCGATATCTGCGGCGTGTGAAAAATTATTTGAATAGTTGATAAGAAAGGACATTTTAAATATAAAAATTTATTTTCACGTAAAATCTTAGTTGCGATCGACGACATATTTTATTATTAAAAACTAAACTAATGTATAGTACCTAATGTATAGTTTATAAAAAATGAATCTTCGACATTCGATAGTTTTAATGCAAAATGTAACCAAAGATAAATCTTAGAAAAATCAAAATAATAATTTTTTCAAATCAATGATTGTAAAATGAATTCTTACACGTGGATTCGCCTCGAGAATTCATTTGATCCAATTTCTTAAAGTTTATTTTTTGAAAATCTTTCTCGCGGCATGATTTTAAATAAATTAACTTCAATAAAGTAACTTCCATTTGCAAATAAAATTATTTTTATCTACCATCACACCAATCCATGCCTTTTTCTGTCATTCTGAATAATTAAAATATTTCCCATTGCCGATTAACTGTTTCCATGAGCGACATTCACATACTCAAGGTAGGCTCGGATCTGTCAGTCGCACAAAAAAATCCACCACCATCGGAGCTTGAAGCGCCAGCGACATATTCATACCACTATAACATTGACAATCATTCAATTGAAAAAACTATTACATTATCTAAAATTTCATGCATGAATTTTTTTAGTCGCTCGGTCAAAGTAACACGTATGATCGTCGTACGAATAGAAAGTGAAAGCCTAGTACAGTAGGGGCGGGACCAATACGTGGCCATGTGCTATTGTCATCATTGCCCCGCGTATGTCATTTACACAAGCGACTTCTACTTCGCTGAACTTACGATTTTCGTTCGTTATTTTACATAGCTCGGATTACTTTCATCTCTTATAGCTTCGGCCACGTATTTTTTTATTCACAAATATACATCGTTGTGCATGTATATAGTCAGTACACGTTACGACGTTGCAGTGTAAACAGCACAGAGGAAGATTCGTCGAGCCGCTGCAGCGAGCGACAACATATTTCGTTATTTCAAGTGAGCGTACGAGTCGTGCGTATATAAGTGTGCAAAACGATGGCCGGGCCATTCGACGGTCCCCTGGTGAAAAAATGTAGGGGCCTACCACTCAAAGAAGTCGAGAGTCTTCTCTTTGATTCGATAGATAGCTTGAAAGACAACTGGCCCGATGTAGCGGATTTATTGTTGAGTATGCCTGGGATGGGCTACGAAGACGAGCCCGACTTGGACGAAGAAGGCAAGCCAGTTTTACGTCGCACCACACCGATACATCTCGTGGCTAGAGGCGATTTATGCACCGATGACATTAGAGTATTCTTTGCGCTTTTCACGATATACAACAGATGGGACTTGAATTACATCGACGAATTTGGATTGACGCATTTCCACGTGGCCTGCAAGTTGGGCTATGTCGACGTCGTCCGGAAATTCCTCGATCTCGGTCAGGATCCGAATCTCCTCGTGCGAGGAACAAATGATTCACCGCTAATCTTAGCTTTGGTCAGGTATAATATGGAGGTAGTCAAATTGCTGCTGAGAAGAGGCGCCGACCAGAATCTGCCCAACAAGAACGGATTGACGCCTTTGCACCTCACTTGTCAGACGGACGAGGACGCGGCCTCTTACTGGCCGCAACATTTCATCCGGATCAACGATGAATTAAATCAGCTGGTGCAGGTCAACGCCCAGGACAAGTTTGGCAACACGCCGCTGCACTTTGCCGTGCATCACGGTAAAAGGGAGAAGGTCGAATTTTTGCTAAGGAGAGGCGCCAATGTCAATTTGGTCAATGCGGAGGGATCGACTGCTTTGCACATCGCTTGCCACAGGGGCTACGACGACGCTACGATGGAGCTGCTTTTCAAGATCAACAAGCAGCTCGATCGGCCGGTGCGGGTCAACGTCGCGGACAATTGGGGCCGGACGCCGTTGCAACTGGCCGTGGCGAAGATCTCGCCGAGTAACCTGGACATCCTCGTGAACAATGGCGCTGACGTGTCGAGTTTCGTTTTTCCCACCGACAGTTACTTTGGCAAGGGATTAAAACCATCGGGGAATGGAATCTGGTTCAATTTCAAATTGAGGCTGGCGTCCGGTGCTCTGCTCGTCGTCGAGCGTCTCGAGCGAGCCGGCTACGAGCTGGACCGAAGCGACGCCCTCGCGATCATGAAATTGTTCGCCGAGCACGGATTGTTCGAAAAAGCAGCGGATCTCGAAAAACATTGGTATTACGATTACCCGCACTTCGAGACCCAAGCGAGAGAGATGACGATCGCTCCGGGCTTGTCGCTCCACGACCTCGTCTCGCTGTCGCCCGAAGAGGCGAAGAAACGAATCGCTCGCGAGGACTACTTCAAGTTGGCGCGCAGCGTCGAGGTACGGTTCATACCGTCTACCGGCTGGAACAATGGGCCTGAATCCAGAGATGCTTTTCTCGTGCATCTGTGCGAGAAACTATCGAGAGATTTTTTCCAGTCTTGGGCGATGGATCTTTTCATGAAGCTGATTCACTACCGATTGCCGGTCGAGTGTGGCCGAATGATCATACAACAGCTAAATAACGAAGATTTATATAATATTTGCGTGGCAGCTACAGGCCAAAGCTCGTAATGCCGATAAGCTCGTTCGCATGATTTTTGCATATTTTTAATGTCGTTCAAATAAATACATTTTAAAAATGAATTTCGACTTTTCAATTGTTCAGCATATACGATCATTTGATTTAAGATATCTCAAAATTCATATTCATATGCTGCGGCACCTATTGGAACACGTATTTGACAATGCACACCGCGTAAATATAAATTAAAAAAAAAAATTAGCACCTCTGAGCGCGATTCGTTCCCGTAACAAATATATATGCCGTACAGTCGCGTACGGTGCATTGCCATTGTCGAGGTACCAATCTCATATTAAGTTTTTAACGCGAGAAAAAAATTTCGTTGCAATTAACACGTTTATTCATTGATTAAAATTAAATATAGGTAAGATTCAGCATAGAGTGCTTCAAAACTTTGGATAAAATCATTAAAAATGTAGATAATATTTTAGACCGAAACCAAAAAACGATTCCTTGAGATTTTTAAACGATTTTTTCAGGATTCCCCAGTCACCACGCTGAAGTCAAGAGCCGAATACGATTTTTTTTTAACGAAAATGATTGCTCGAAATCGGCTCGATTTGAGGCATTTTGCGTACTGCAAATGTTACCTTGAAAATGGTCGACACGACACGAAAATAATCGTAGAAAGCTCTATGTTTTTTAAATTACTCGTCAGGTAGAATATTTTGCGATGGTGTATGTATTTGAATTTTCACAATCGAATTATACAGTATACTAGTTGCCGCTGAGCGCGCTTCGCGCGCGTTTTTAAGCAAATTTATTAAACTTATAAGCCACTTATTTTATTTTATTGTTTTTTCATGAGTCAATCATTAATGGATGTACAACATTTTTTAAGTGAACATGATGTCATACTCATTG